>JAJSOF020000029.1:53096999-53124499 GCA_025594305.2 Periplaneta americana
ATGAATAAATGAGTAAGTAAATAAAAAATAAATAAATAAATAAATGAATAATTAGGCCTATATGAATAAATAAATAAATGAATGTATGAATAAATGAGTAAGTAAATAAATGAATAAATAAATAAATAAATAAATAAGTAAATAAATGAATGAATAAACAAATAATAAATAAATACATAAATAAATAGATAAATAAATAAATAAATGAATAAATAAATGAATGTATGAATAAGTAAATAAGTAAAGGAATGAATGAATGAATAAATAAATAAATAAATATATGAATAAATAAATGAATAAATGAGTAAGTAAATAAATAAATAAAAGAATATATGACTAAATAAATAAATAAATAATTGAATGAATGAATGAATGAATGAATGAATGAATGAATGAATGAATGAATGAATGAATAAAGTGGAGATGTCAGACCGTTCAAAATTTCAGCGGAAAGTTTCCTTCTGTATAAGAAGAGAGTATAGTCAGTTGTCATTTCTTCTGCTGCTACTGCTGTTCTTTTTCTTACTACTATATTGCTGAAACTTATTTTAATACGATAGAATACAATGCATTCCAAGAATGTGGTAGTATATTCGGAAATATTTAGTTCACAAAAGCGCATATTTTCATATTTTCAGTTTGCTAAAGAAGATTCTTGGACAACAGTGAAATGGCTTTTGTTCCTTGACGAAGCAGTGTCTCTGGAGGAGTACTTCAAGGAATTGTACATCCCAATGAATTGCGAAGTCTTGGTGGTACAAGGCCGTGAGATTCCAGACTTTCAGGCATTCCTTACCGAGGTATATCATGTGCACCCGAAAGGAGCACTTCAAATGCACCGTGTAGCTGAGTGGAGGACCTCACGCATCCCCACAATATGGAGTAGAGCACCGTTCTATCAGAGTAGAGGCAACCTTCAGGGTACTGGAATCAAAGTGGCCTTTATTCCAGAGGTGAGCAAACCTGCTGAAATGTGATATTCAGCGAAGTTTGTTTTTATTTTTATTTTATTATATATTTTTAATTGATTATTTTACGACGATTTATGAACTGCTATGGTTATATAGTGTCTGAATGAGATGGAGGTGATAATGCCAGCGAAATGAGTCCAGGGTCCAGCGCCGAAAGTTATCCAGCATTTGCTTTTAATGAGTTGAGGGAATACCGAGGGATAAACCTCAACCAGTTAACTTGTCCCAACCAGGATTTGAACCCAGGCCCGCTCGTTTGACTGTCAGGCATGCTAACCGTTATTCCACAGCGGTGGACAAGTTTTGTAAGAATTACTAATATCCTGTAAACTGATTTAAAATAATATCTGCTGAGAATAGCCGTTTTATTATCTGCATCGTTAATTTAGCCTAAGTAGGGTAAAGGTTGATAATATTGTGATACTAATAATATTATGATAGTATTTTTTGAGAATCTTTTACAATTTTACTGAGGGAGAGAAGGACCGGTTTTGTGCAGAAACACGTCCACGAACATTCCCTTAATATGTTGACGCAAAAAAAAAAAACTGTATTCCTCTCGATTAGTAAAATTGTAAAAAAATTCTCAAAAAGAACTATCATAATACGAGGCGCGTCCATAAAGTAACTTCCCCACTCGTCCCACAGCTAGCAAATCATATGTTGCGCGAAGCGACTGCATGTACGTGATAGAGTAATGTCCTGGCATGGCGCATGCGCTAGCGGAACTTCCGAGTGCTCTCAGTAGCTTCGTTTCATTGGTTGAAGATGGACGCTCCTATTCCAGCTTCCGCCGCGTGTGAAGTGCGATCAGTGATAAAGTTTTTGAATGCACAGGGCATAGCGCCGATTGAAATTTATCGTCAGCTGTGCCAGGTCTATGGGCCTAACATCATGAGCAAGCAGATGGTGCGTTGCTCCACAAGGTCGTCTGTGATGATGGTTGGCCTCCCACTGCGCTCTTCGTCATGCACATTTTGGCGTCCTGCTGAACATTATCTACAGCAGCGACGCACCATCTGCTTCCTCATGACGTTAGGCCCATAGACCTGGCACAACTGACGATAAATTTCAATCGGCGCTATGCCCTGTGCATTCAAAAACTTTATCACTGATCGCACTTCACACGCGGCGGGAGCTGGAATAGGAGCGTCCATCTTCAACTAATGAAACGAAGCTACTGAGAGCACTCGGGAAGTTCCGCTAGCGCATGCGCCAGGACATTACTCCATCACGTACACGCAGTCGCTTCGCGCAACATGTGGTTTGCTAGCTGTGGGACGAGTGGGAAAGCTACTTTATGGACGCGCCTCGTATTATTAGTATCACAGTATTACGGTACCAATCTTTACCCTATATTCTGCTTACTATAGAGAGATCTTACTGATGTACTTTGCATTTAGTGTGAGGTTATGTGACTGTATTGTGTTTGAGTTAAATTGTCTTAAATGCGATATTTTAAAAGTATTACTGTGTTTTGATTTCTGTATAGGATGGTTTCCTGATTGTGAAAAAGTACGACGGCAACAAACCTGTAGAAGTAGAAGGATATTTGATAGATATTTGGAACGAATTAGAAGAAAGAATGAATTTTACGTGAGTGTTTTAATGGATAGTAGTTACTAATTAATAATAAATTATAAGTTACAGTGAATTTATTTTGCTAGGGCCCGCTCGCGGAAGCTCATGCGCTATTGAACAGCGCAGCTGCCCACACATGTTCCACTGGGTCTTTTGGGACTCGAGATCGAGCGAGATAAGCCGTGCAACGGACAATCTTTTTCTTTTGTATAATTTGAAATTGTAAAAATCCTTACAATTTCAAAAACTATGTTCAAAGTGTTCCCTACATGCCGGGAGGCAGGCGTTGTGGCATTTAAATGAATTTTGATTTACACGTTGCGTCTCTGCTTACGAAATGTTGGTTATTTTGTTCTCGTGCGTTCTTTTGTGTCGTCTTCAATTTGATTTCTTGTTCAATACCGATCCCATAGATTTTGAATTTGCTCACTATTTCATGAACTGTTCTACTTGCTGAATCAACCCCAGGAAATCGTTCATGAAATATCCTACGACACTGGGCAGGTAATTCGGTTTTAAAACGTTACAACAAATGATAATTCTTTGTTCGGTTAGTAAGTCTTTGAACCATGTCGCAAATAGTAGACACAAAGAAAGAAATGAAATCGCATTGTGCACATCTCTCAAAACAAATGACTCCTGTGTAAAGGCCAGCGCTTGGTCACCAAGTGAAGAAAACTAGTTAGCTGTGCTATGGACTATAGATGGTAGCTCATACACACGGCATATTCGGTATACTGTAGTCAGCGCAGAAAATACAGAAAAAAGTGCCGATGGTAACATGGTTAGATATCGATTATCATAAACATACAACCCAACCTACCTTATCTCACTCGATTTTGCATGTTTTGATGGACAAGGGTTATGCCAATACACACATCAATGTATCTCATTTTTAGTATAAACTCGTAACTTCTTTTGAATTTTATTTATTTATTTATTTATTTATTTATTTATTTATTTATTTATTTATTTATTTATTTATTTATTTCAACAAAGACTACAGAATAGAATATCAGAGTACAGAATATAATTACAACAGCAGAAATAATTGAAAGAAGTTTCCCGAAGTATAGGCCTACATTACTTACCAGAAAGGAGAATATTTTCGTTTGAACATTTTAAAATGTAGCTTACATAGAAGGGTACATGGGAATAACGATCAAGGTCCATTTTAGAAAGTTTCGAGAAAAACGAATTTTAAAGTTTAAGCACTTAATACTTTGTTATGTGTGTATTTAATAGAAATCGACGTAGTGGAACGTCAAGAACGATGATTTCTTATTACTAGCTAGACCACATGATAGTACTTCCTTTCCACTATAAGATAGCATTATTAACTCAATTTCGATTTTTGAGTCGACCTGGTTGGCAAGTTGGTATAGCGCTGGCCTTCTATGCCCAAGGTTGCGGGTTCGATCCCGGGCCAGGTCGATGGCATTTAAGTGTGCTTAAATGCGACGGGCTCATGTCAGTAGATTTACTGGCATGTAAAAGAACTGCGGGACAAAATTCCGGCACATCCGGCGACGCTGATATAACCTCTGCAGTTGCGAGCGTCGTTAAATAAAAACATAACATTAACATCGATTTTTGATGGACCTTGATCGTTTTTCCCGTGTACCCTTCGTATGTAGACATTAATTATAGGATTAATGGATCTGAAGAGGACTGTTCAATATTACAGATATGAAATTTTTCAGTAGGAAGAAAAAACACATTTATTCATCCTATGGCAGCCGTACATAGGAGACTGTGAATTCTTACATTTTCGAAACAAAGAAATATAATTACATACAGGAGATTTTATTATTTGCTGTATCACTATTTAAGTTATTTAATAGAGCAAAAATCTGAAAATCGATAAATATGTCACATAGGAGTTATAACAGGTACAACGACGTTATAGTTTTTTTATTGTTTGTGGAAGTGTTACAATACTTTGTTTATTACAATTATAATTTACTATATAGGCTATTTATTTTTTAAAAATAATAAACAATCATGTACGCTTTCTTATATGTTTTTTAAATAATCTTTATTTCCTAAAATAGTGTTTGCAGATGAATACACTAATTTCTTTCGTGAGCTGACTAACTTATATAAAATTATACATACCTAGTATCAGTAATTGAATTATTGTCGGGTCGTTCGTTACTCAAAACAGTGGAGAGTATAGGTGTGTGTTAACTAACTTGTAGTTCAATGTGACCAAACACTGCGCTCTACTCATGGGTCATGTCTCCTTTTCGCGGCGTGCCTACTCGGCTGCTCGTGTAACCGCCGCCGCCTTATTCCGTATAGTAGCGAGCCCAAGCAAAATGAATGCACTGTATTTTACTAATTGACAAGGTTAAGATATTCTTTTTTTACATACTACATTCATTTGTATTGTTTTTTCTTATTCTTTTGTTGATCGAGTGTAAATATGAATTAGAATTTTGTAATTGATTGTATTTACAGATTAGCGTAGTCGATATAACTATAGTGAACCCATAATGGTACAATAAAAAGAAACGAAAAATCATATTAATAGAAGAACCTGTCCCACATTCCCTTTGTCTGCCACACACGTCACAAAACTTGTCAATAATTAAATTCAAGCCTTTTAATGAGAAGCTCTCATTTATGCACGATTGTGAGTGTTCAATAGATGTTTTATTTCACAGGACTGACTTCAACGTACCTCCTGATGGGGAACTTGGAATTCCAAATGGAGATGGATCTTGGAGTGGCATGGTTGGCATGGTTCTTGCTGGAGAAGTTCAGGTTGCCATAGACGAATTTTCTTTTACAATTGATCGCACATATGCCATCGATTATTTTCCGCCAATAAAGAATGACAAGTAAGCATTCGTAGTGGTGCAAAATTCAATATGAATAATACTTATCTTAACGAACATTGACATAGATATACAGTGGAAGCTCTTAAGTTTAACAGAAAACAAGTTCGACATCCTATAGTTCGACTGCTTACGTAGGGGAATTAGACACGCCCCTATACGGGCACTAATAAATGGGTTTGCATTTGAATGGGAATTGGTTCTGTGTCTTGTAGTGATACTTTTGTTAAAGGAAAACAGAATATTTTTTGATTAGGACATCCATATTTAATCACTGATTTTAAATTAATGAACTCTCCTTTTTCTATTTGAGAATTGTGCCGTTTGTGAGACGGAACTGTCGAAACCCACTGTGGTACTAGAAGCGCATGCACAAGTCTCGGGGCGAGCAGGAAATGCAAGTACAGTACTGTATTCGTTGATGGCTAACCAATTAGAATTTGTATTCATTTCACCTGCCACATCCACTACCCTTATTGGACTGAACTTTCAATTCTGTTCAGTCGAATTTAGGAGAGTCCACTGTACTCTTAAAAATGTCCATAATTTTATTACTAGTTCTTGTTTAAGTTGTAGTAATAGTAACAGCATTAATTGCAATATTAATATTAGTAATGTAAAGCTTTACATTCGGTTTCCGGCCGGATATTTTTAGTCATGTAAGTTGACAGATAATGGAGAAAAAATGGGAGTATAAGGGTACAGTGCATCAGTTATTCATAGATTTCAAAAAGGCATATGACTCGGTTAAGAGAGAAGTTTTATATGATATTCATATTGAATTTGGTATTCCCAAGAAACTAGTTCGATTAATTAAAATGTGTCTCAATGAAACGTACAGCAGAGTTCGTATAGGTCAGTTTCTATCAGATGCGTTTCCAATTCACTGTGGGCTAAAGCAAGGAGATGCACTATCACCTTTACTTTTTAACTTTGCTCTAGAGTATGCCATTAGGAAAATCCAGGATAACAGAGAGGGCTTGGAATTGAACGGGTTACATCAGCTGCTTATCTATGCGGATGACGTGAATATGTTAGGAGAAAATCCACAAACAATTAGGGAAAACACGGGAATTTTACTGGATGCAAGTAAGGTTTGGAAGTAAATCCCGAAAAGACTAAGTATATGATTATGTCTCGTGACTAGAATATTGTACGAAATGGAATATAAAAATTGGAAATTTATCTTTTGAAGAGGTGGAGAAGTTCAAATATCTTGGAGCAACAGTAACAAATATAAATGATATTCGGGAAGAAATTAAACACTGAATAAAATGGGAAATTTATCTTTTATCCAGTCTGCTGTCAAAAAATCTGAAAGTTAGAATTTATAAAACAGTTATATTATCGGTTGTTCTTTATGGTTGTGAAACTTGGACTCTCACTTTGAGAGAGGAACATAAGTTAAGGGTGTTTGAGAATAAGGTTCTTAGGAAAATATTTGGGGCTAAGAGGGATGAAGTTACAGGAGAATGGAGGAAGTTACACAACACAGAACTGCACGCATTGCATTCTTCACCTGACATAATTAGGAACATTAAAGCCAGACGTTTGAGATGGGCAGGGCATGTAGCACGTATGGGCGAATCCAGAAATGCATATAGAGTGTTAGTTGGGAGGGAAAAAGCCTTTGGGAAGGCCGAGACGTAGATGGGAAGATAATATTAAAATGGATTTGAGGGAGGTGGGATATGATGATAGAGAATGGATTAATCTTGCTCAGGATAGGGACCAATGGCGGGCTTATGTGAGGGCGGCAATGAACCTCCAGTAAGTAAGTAAGTAAGTAAGTAAGTAAGTAAGTAAGTTTGACACTTTTGAAATGGTGTACATTTTTAGTACCGTAAACTGGAGTTACTTTGAACACAGAGAAAACTTTGAACATTTTTTCAGAAAGTCATATTTAGGTTTCTACATGCTGCACTTGTTATAGATGGAGGTAAATTATCATAAAAATCATTCTCATACTAAATTTACCTCCATCTATGTATAACAAGTGCAGCATGTAGAAATCTAAATATGATTTTCTGAAAACATGTTCAAAGTTTCCTCTGTGTTCAAAGTAACCCCAGTTTACGGTATTGTTAGTTACATATTCGTTTTCCTTCTAGGGTTATGGTGTTTATAAAAGAGCCGTCAATGGAAGACAGAGCTTTCGATATATTCTCACCATTCAAATACAATTTATGGTTCAGTATACTGGCAGCTGTTTTAGTGTTGTATGTCGTCATCTCATCAATATCTTGTGTGTATGGCTGTTACGGTGGCCGTAATGTTTCTGAGCAATACAACTTCTACAGCGCTTGGTTGTATCTGCTTGGGAGTTGCTGTCAACAAGGTGAGTCTTACAAAGAATTGAATCATTTTGCTTATGATAGATATTAACGGGATTATTAATTATTCATCACATTTTTACAAAACACTTCAATTTTTACTCGAACAGTAACTCTTCAACGTGCATCATTTTTCTGTCAAACAGGAAAGTATCGCTGATCAAACAATTTAAAAATGTTCTAAGAAAGGTTTCAGTAATATTTGTAATACCAATTATTATCAGTTACTAGGTTTAGTGGATGGAAACACCCACAAGCGCAAAACTGGTTTGCTAACGTTACATGCCGCTTTGTTCTTTCCAGGTAATGACAAGGTTCCATTGACGTGGTCAGGTCGCGTGGTGTATCTGACATCGTATCTGACAGTTTTGATAATGTACTTTGCATATACGGCGACATTCATATCATTCCTCAATGTGAAGAGATTTTCATTGCCCTTTGACGATTTTAAAGGGCTTTTGGAAGACGGCACTTACAAAATAAGAATGCCTCATGGAAGTGCTCGAGTCATCCCACTACAGGTGATATAAGTTTCTGTTAATGCAGTTTCTTGGATAGTTACTTATTGTAGGTGAAAATAACCTACATTTATATCATGTTTTCCCATAAATAATGTCTGACATTACCTAGTGATGTCAGGGATTGTCGGACACTGTCACAATTTAAAAGTAAAGTAGAAAAGTATGCTTTATCTCACGAAATCCGTTTCTGAGAAGTTGCTGGATTTACGCCGAAGTTTTTATGTTTAGTATTTTGGCAATAATTTCCTTTTGTTAGATTAATTGAAGAGTCCACTGCAAGAATGATGGATGTCATTTGGAATACATTTTGCAGGAGAAGCAATTGAAAGTTTGAAATGCTTAGCGCTCAAAGCTTAACTGTGATTTTCCGATCATTACTGGACAATGACTATCAGTGTTAATGCCATATAACTCTGTATGTACATTCTATATGAGTTAAGCTATGCATTGACAGTCTTGGTTCATTTTCGACAAGAAAGTGACATCCATGATTCTTGCAGTGGACTCTTCAATTCTTTCTCTTGTCTTTGTGCCAGGATACTAGAACAGCTTATTGTCCCTTAGTTAATAACAATGATGCAAAGTGACACTATTATTTTGTGTCTATATTTGTTGTATATGTTTTCACTTTTTGTTCGTTCTTTTCTTGCATCATTTAATAAGTTAGACAAATTTTTATTATTTTAAATTTCTATTTGTATGTTCAGTTGTTTTTTTATATCATATTCATTCTGTCACTCGTTATTATTGTAGATTAATTGCATTGATATATAACTTTTCTTGTAGTTATATTGTATTTCTGGTGGTGTGGAAGAGAAGGCCTGATGGCCTTAACTCCACCAGAGTAAATAAATAAATAAATAAATGAATGAATAAATAAATAAATAAATAAATAAATAAATAAATAAATAAATAAATAAATAAACGAATAAACGAATAAATAAATACGTAAATAAATAAATACGTAAAAATAAATAAATAAATACGTAAATGATAAATAAATAAATACGTAAAAATAAATAAATAAATACGTAAATAATAAATAAATAAAACGTAAAAAGTAAATTAATAAATACGTAAATAATAAATAAATAAGTAAAATAAATACTAAGTTACAATACTAATTAAAACTCAGAGAACTTAATGACTGCATTTTATGATCGGACGATTACCCCAGATAGCACGAAATAAATAACGATAAATAGGCTATTTAGCGCCTGAATGAAATAAATGATAATAAATAAATAAATCCAAGGTCAGCAAATAAAGTTACCCAGCATTTGCAATATTAATTGAGGGAAAACTCAGAAAAACCTCAAACAGGTAACTTGCCCAGACCGGGATTCGAACGGCCACCTGGTTTCGCGGCCAGACACGCTGACCGTTAACCTTGCTATACCATCATCGGAAACCCGTAATACTCTTGTGTCTTCACCGCAGTCTATTTAGAACTACATATTGCAGATAGATTAAGCTATAGGTGAAATGAGGGAAAGGTGGAGAGCGTTGATGGAATGGAAGATAAAACCAGAGACGATAAATTGCCTTACCAAATCAAAAAGATATGTAAATTGACTCCTGTTTGCATGAGCTGAGGTACGTAAATTGCCTCCTCTTTACCCGAGATGGTGAACATGCCTTCCGTTTTGAAATCCGCCACATAAACCAACATTTCACTTCCTATTACAGTAATATACATGTATAACTACTAGAACGTAAGAAAAACAAATAATATAAAACTAGCCAGACAATTTTTTCTTGTGGAATAGATCTAATAAAGAGTTTGCTGAAATTGTATGTCTTATTCATATTAATTTATTAATTTACAAAACATTCCACCAGAGTAGCTTGCCTAAAATGACAAAGATACTTTACAAAATGTAATAATATTAAATAATAAAGAAGAACATAAACATATTACTAGTATGGTTAAAATACTATGATGTTCAATTAGAAACGCTTCGCCGTAAAACTGTACTGAGTTTAAACCATTAAATCTAGTTCCTTTAAACAGGGAGAATTTTAAATAATACATCCTAAAAATCTGAAGTCTTGTGGTCTGTTGTTGAAGAGCAAGTATTTTATTTCGTAAAAATAATTTTTGTTCAAAACAGTCTTAGGCCTATTCCTTCCGCCCTTGCTTCTAAGGGTACGTACACGTTGGAGCGACGATAAACGATAAAAGAAGCAGCGATGCTATATCAGAGAGAATTGAAGCATGCATTGTCATTGAGGTGTGCATATTGGAGTAACGATAAAAGCGTAGATACACGATAAAAAGCGACGAAAAAGCAAAGTTCCATTTTCTTCGCTCTTGTCGTTGATATGATCTCTGATTAAGATAATATTGATCTGTATAATGACCGGTGGTTATCAGTATATCCGAATATTAATCGATTTATTATTATTTCGGCATATTAAATTAATTGTTGTAGATATTGGCAAATTGATCAGTTGTGTATTTATTCGTGATACATTATGTGATCACAATAACCAATCACAGCACAACGAATTTATACTATCTTCGGGATTAGAAACGGGTTCAATTTTTACGTATTTAAGTTATATTAACCTTGAACTTAGCAGCTGTTATTTCCTATATATCTTCTTTCATTAAGTGGATGTATAGAATATCTTCTACTAATAAATCAAAATGTTCGCTTCCGCGTCCTCGTTGTCCGATATAAACACTTGATTCTTTGATAATACCAAAGCGTCGCTAGGTCATTTCTTTTATCGTTTATCGTTGCTCAAACGTGTACCTACCCTTAGAGATACATAGATGTCGCTATATATATATATATATATATATATATATATATATATTTAGAACTTCAATAAAATTATAAAATATTTAGAAAGCTGACATTAAAAAAATGTTTCACAGTTGTTGGTGGTGCGAGTAATTTATGATTATTCTTCTCAGATCACTGGGGCTAAGATATGGTCTTGTGAGATGTAAGTGTCCAGAATTTAGTGTGTGGACTCTCTTATTTCTTCGTTGTTGAATTGTAATGACGTATCAATGAGTCATACATCAGTATCTTCGGGTTGCAGAAAAGAAGTCCGAAAAGTAGTCTAACTTAATTCACTCTCCTATACTAGGCCTACTTCTCGATACACATGCTTAGTCCTAGACGTTCAGACGTTGAAATTCTCAATACGTTATTTTGACAGATGAATAGGTCTATTTAATACTGTGTGAAGTCCACACCTGTGGAGTAAGGTCAGCGCGTCTGGCCGCGAAACCAGGTGGCCCGGGTTCGAATCCCGGTCGGGGCAAGTTACCTGGTTGAGGTTTTTCCGGGGTTTTCCTCAACCCAATACGAGCAAATGCTGGGTAACTTTCGGTGCTGGACCTCGGACTCATTTCACGGCATTATCACCTTCATTTCATTCAGACGCTAAATAACCTAGATGTTGATACATCGTCGTAAACTAACCCAATAAAATAAAATAAAAAAATACTGTGTGAACTGTGAAAGTGGCGGATTTGCAGATTCCAGATCTCGCACATATGGGAGTCAATTTACGTACCACATCTCTAGTTAAAAAGGAGACAATTTAGCCCACGTACTTGAGAAAAGGTATGCGGCCCTATCGGAGGCAATTTACATCATCCCGAAAAAGATCCTCTGCAACGTTTTGTTTCTCTACCAGAAATAAAATTCCCTCACGACCTGCGGGGCATCTTTTCAATGTACGAAAGACACCAGCTCTGATCTTATTACACCGAGTTTATTAAACGATTTCCGTATAGCTATTATAAATGCAGTGTTGGTCAAGTCCTTGTATAAGTCTGTGAATGCATGTTGTAAAACAATGTAAGCTTCCGAATTTTACAGGTCCACTGAGCAAAAAGTCAAATCATGTTTTTCTCTAATTGTAACCATATTCCCAGATATAAAACTAATTTCTGAAAGTCCTATGTTTTTTTTTCTAAGATCAAGGTTGAGTAACTCACCTGAGAAAGGGCATAGGACGTGAACCAAAAACTAACAGGACGAGTAGTATTAAATAGTTGATAATGAGTGAAAGTCACTTGCATTTAGGTAAGAATATTAAGGGGTTAGGTACAGCTTACAGCAGTAAAATTTTGGAAATATTCAACATTTTTTTCCTCTATTACTGTATCTTGTATAATAATGATAAGCAGGGAACGGATTTATATGGACTAAAAATATATGAAATATGTAAATATATATGTAGTTATTTTTACCAAAATATGGAATTAAATATGGATTTTTACCAAAATATGGAATTAAATATGGACTTAAAATTATAAAAAAATGACTATGTACGTTAAATATTGGTACATTTTAATCAAACTAAACAAAAAATATAATGGACGTACCTTATCGTCCAATGTAGTTTCAACAAAACACAATTTTTATTGTCTGTTACCATAACAATAGGTTACAAACATTTCTTTCAAGTGCTGAAAAGTGAATCTTCTTCTATTGTCTCTGAGGATAGATTTATACTGACTAAAAGAGCGTTCGACGTCACAAGAAGTAACTGGTACATAATTCAATTTCACAATGTCTGCTGGGGATAAGTCCAAGTTAATCTTCACTGTTGATTCACCACTCATCACAGCAACAACCTTTTTGTAGTTCTTCATATCCAGGGTTTTTGAAAGTACAGTGTCCACCTTAGCTCTTACTGCATCTGCAACTTTACCTCTACCACGATTCAGTTGTTCCACAGTACTATTTATAATTTCAAAACTTTCAGATAGTGAAAGGTGCCTATTTTGGAGACTTTTGAGCGTTTTTATGATGCATGAAAATGTATGCTGAATGTGAGCTAAGTCATTCTTCACACTTATGTCACAGGTAACTGTTTTCGCAGTATCAATTGAGACTGCATCTTCAGAGTCCAATGCAAGGAGAACATTGTTAATAGAGTCTATATGTTCGGCATAATATTCAACTGCTTCTAGCCATGTACCCCATCTAGTTAAAATTGGCTTTGGTGGCAATGGAATTTCAGGGTACATTTCTTTCAACACGTTAACTCTACTGGGAGCTTTGAGAAATACTTTTTTCACTGATGAAATCAACAAATCTACTTTAGGGAAATTGTCTCTGACCACTTCTGCCACACGATGAAATGCATGCGCCACACAAGTAAAATGAGTCAATTTAGGATATACAACAGATAATGCTTGTCCAGCTTTGACCATATAAGGGGCAGCATCGCTAATAAAGAATAACACATTATCGTACATAATACCCTTTGGCCACAGGATACCCATAGCTTCGTTGAACAGTTTAACTATAGTTTTGTTATTGCACTTTTCTAGAACATCACAATGTAAAAGAATTCGTTCAGAATATTGTTCACTTAACAAACCGATAACTACATTACCAACAAGTCTACCTTCTTTGTCGGGAGTCTCATCAATGGAAACCCAAATTGAACTATCTTTAATTTCATCTCTTATCTTCTGTATTGTCTCATCGTAGATGGATGGAGCATACGTCTTCCTAAGTGTTGACTCATCCGGGATTGTATGTTGAGTATATTTTTCAAGGAATTCCCTGAAGACCTTATTCTTTAGTTTGTAGAGAGGAATATCAGCAGAGATGAGAGAACGGCACAGGTCGATGTTAAACTCAGATCTTACATTCGATGTTGTTGGTTGTGTTAAAAACAATTGTCTCTGCTTGGAATTTAGTTGTTTGTTGGCCTGATGTTTACTAGTTGTAATGTGTTGTTGCACCAGGAACTTTTGTGTAGATGATACTGCACACTGACACAAATTACAAAATAATATTTTATTGTCAGTTGATAAACCATCTTCTTTAAATTCTGAAATGTAACTTGTTAGTTTTGATTTTAAATTGACTGAATGACGTACTTTTGGCATATTTACCGTCTTTATAGTATGATTTACAAAACTGAACCTATGTGTACTCTGACTGGCATTTAACTGTTGAGCTGCACAACTGAAGTCTGTTAAAAATTTTAAATTAAATTAATACAGTTTTGTAACTTACTTTCCCATTGTTGATAGGACTGCTAATTTTCAAATAACTCTGATGTTAAAGGGATTACTGAACATGTGTTTAAATCTCTATTGTTGAAATGTATTTTTAAAAGTTAATGGAATTTTGTTTTGTTTTATTGTTAAACCTAATATAATATGGACTGTTTTATATGAAATATGGAAAATATATGGAAATTAACGAAAATATGTACTAAACTCTAAAATATGGAAAAATATGGAAAATAAAAGTAGGATTTTTCAACCCTACACATTGTGAAACATAAAGATAATGCAAAATATAAATTATATTAGCTTTATAAGTAAATATGTATTTACATATAAATCCTTTCCCTGATGATAAGTATGTGTAAACACTGTCCTTCTGCTATATTAAAAATATTTTTAAATTTAAAAAAATTATTTACGTTCTTTTTTTAAATTCAGTTCACTGTGCAGTGATGAAGCGTTTCCCATATAACTCAAAACTATCCAACATTCTGTAATGAAATTTTTTGTGTATATTTTTGCATGTCATATCTGCAATATATGCAAGATCACTTCTCTACCTTTGATAGTGTGTCAGATAAAAAATAAATTCATTTTAAAAATGGTCAAATATCAATATTTTCTTCTAACAGAGCATTAAAAAATATTATTTATTAAGGAATGTAGTTAAAAGAGAATGATATTGTAAACATGAGTTTCAGCCATAAAATAAAAGAGAGATAATATGAAAAATTTAAAAGTTTATGAGTTATAAGGAAACGCTTCAACACTCCACAGTGTACTCCCAACATTTTGATTTTTGAAAAATAAATAAATAAATCATTTTTTTAATCGTAAAACTATTTTTTTCATATAGCGGATGGACAGTAGTTTACACATACCAATTTTCATTATTGTACAAGATACAGTAATGGAGGAAAAAATGTTGAGTATTTCCAAAAATTTTACTGCTATAAGCTGTACCTAACCTCTTAACGGACTAAGAAGATTTTATGTTCAAAAGATTTATTATATTCGTTTAATTTTTCTAGAGGCGAGATGTGTCGTGAAAGACGTGTTTCTAGTTCATCAAGAACGCTTTCCACAGTGTCGGTTCCTTCATGTTTGGGGTTTGTTGCTATTACGCAGAGTTGAAAACAGTGACTTGACCAGTTGCTACTACTCCTCCCATAAACATGATATTTTATAACATTAAAATTGAAGTGATAGATACAAGTAAACTTCATCAAGTTGTTCGTGCTTTGGAATGTCTGTATCTGTATGTTTGGTAGCTTTAATTCTAATGTATTCATAAACCGCAAGCTCTATACTGTATTACATGGTTATTTTCTCTCCTTTCTGAAGACATCGCGGGACCCCGTGTTGAATCGGGTGTACAAGAAGCTGATAGAACCGTACTTAGAACACACCTCCGAGTACGGCTCTCAAGGGTTCCGACGTATCTGCGATTGTGACAAATGTGGTTATATCACGTCATATCAGATGCCAAGGTTTGTCGCCAGTACTCTGAGCTGCAGAGTCATCGGCATTCCCCGGGCCTTCTACCCCACCACGTCGTCCATGATACTCTCCAAGGACTGTCCTTACAAGAGACTCTTCAGCCACTAGTGAGTATTGAACACATTCCAAGAGTTATCTGGTTCTGCAATAAATCACTAACAATTCCCTTGAGTTTAAATTGTCATAAATTATGTGAAAAGTGGCGTATCATTAGCCGAACGACTGGTAACTCGGGTTCAAAACCCGGTGAGTTCAAGTGGAAATTATGGTTGACAAAGTCACAAAGTCGGTGCTTGACGGTAGGTTTTCGCGAGGTTCTCTCGTATCTCCTACCTACATTCCACGGTTCCGTCATTAAATCATCATCATCATCATCACCACCACCACCACCATCATCATCATCATCATCATCATCATCATCATCGTCACCATCAGGGGCGGCTTTCGAAGAGGGGCTGCGGAGCTGCAGCACCCCCAGACATTTGTGGCTCTTGTCTCGTTTTATGTTGTGAAATACATTTATTATACAGTCTCTATTTAGCGGCTCGATTTTATTTTTTAAATTTCGCTCTCATTGACATGCACACAATCGTTAGTGAAGTCACTTCCTGCCCTGGTGCTGCCAGAGCGAAGCCAGAGACAAGGACTATGGGTGAAGCCACCTCCTCCCCTGGAGCTGCCAGTCCCGTCTCGGATGCTTTGCGATTTAGTTTTACCCTCCCCTGCTATCCCTGGCCATGAATCCAGAGTTTCCAGGAGCTGCAAAATTTGCAGCAGCTTGTCAGTAGAGAGCAGTTTTAAATACATTTTCTTGAATGTTGTGAGTATAACAAGTGCAACAATGTTTAATTCTGTACAATATTTACAGTCTATTCAGTTCAGTACCTTAACAGTTCAGGAGAAATGTGAAATTAAGTGTCCATCAGTTGAACCTCATAATGGAAAGAGCCACTAAACAAAATACAAAGTCTCGCATATTTTTGTTGATTTATCCAGTATCCCTGCTTTCTTCTCTCGATCTCCACTCAGTCTGTATTAGATTAATGTGTTTTAAAGACAATTCCATCAGCTGGGGCAACAAGAAAAGCGATGAGAGAAGAGAGACTGACCGCATTAGCTATGTTTTCCATTGTAAAGACTATGTTAAACGACATCGGATTCTAATAAGAAGATGATTGAAAAGTTTGCAACCTACAAGACAAGGCGCATGGAACTAATCTTTAAATAAGGCAAGTTCCATCGTTTATTTTTGTATGCAGCCCTCCTGAATTCAATACCCACGAGCCGCCACTGATCATTATCATCATCATCATCATCATTATCATCATCATCAACCTTGCAGGGATTAGGCATCTTGCCGGTTCCGTCTTCACAGTGTTAGGACCATCTTTTCCTCGGGCATCCTATATCTCTTCTTCCTTGAGGCTGGTAATTATTTACAAGGACTGGGATTCTTTCATTATTCATACGACCCAAATGGT
This sequence comes from Periplaneta americana, assembly GCA_025594305.2. Lineage (NCBI taxonomy): Eukaryota > Metazoa > Arthropoda > Insecta > Blattodea > Blattidae > Periplaneta > Periplaneta americana. Next base: position 53,114,231 of record JAJSOF020000029.1, read on the forward strand.
CTCTCCAAATCCGGCTCAACACTGTGAATATATATGGCTCAAGTAGGGCTACCAACCCCACGTTGAATATTCTGGAAAGGGACTGCCCCAGGGGCGTAGCGTCCATGAATGTGGGAGATGTGTTACATACCTTGCAATTTCCTTCAAGGTGACTCTGAATTATGAATTATAATATTCTAACATATAATCGTTTTCGGACAGATCAAGTTTTCCGATAATGTTTGATTTTGAATTCGCACTATGTTTTCATCATCTTGAACAGAAGGCGCGACCATTAGTAAGAATTATACTATAACTCTCTCGGCACGGCCCGCTTGATGTTTAAAAACACTTCGCAACGTCTCAACGACATCTGTCTTCAGCCCGAGGAAACTCGTGCAGTGAGAATGCTCGTGACCCCGGTGATGTATAGCATTGTAATACATATTGTCGTATAGTCATGCTTGTGTTATAATACTGCATTATTTCCAGTGACTTATAAAGAATGATGAGTGAGTTATTTGTTCCAAAATGTTACTCTTTGCATTTGTGAACACTGAACACTGAAGACTGTTTTGAAAGCTTAATTGTTTAGTGTTGAAACAAATTATTTAGGTTAAGACCTTTGTGTTACGCGCTTATGGGCTCAAGATATGTACGCTGACAATATACATCCAAGAGGTCACGCAGTGAGTGAAAGGGAAATTGTTTCGTGTTCATTGTCGCAATGCATCAAATATGGAAACAAATTGTTGTATAATCGACAAATTGAAGGTAAGGAGCTTCCAGACTTTAACGTTCTGTGAAAAAGAAGACTTAATTAAAGCAGGCCCTTCAAAACCAGTACTGAATATCACTACGAACATAAAAAAGTGTGTAAGACATTTTAATGTAAAGATTTATGAAAGTGAGTCGTGGCTGTGAGGTTGTAAGACTTTAAACAAACTGTTTTACTGGTCTTGTCTTCTCTTTTCTAATGAAAAGTCCGTTTGAAGATTTAAATAATATTTATAAGGCAGCCAAGAAACATAACTATTTTTGTAACCATATAATATTTGAAAAAAAAACGACTAAAATGTTCGGGGAAACTCCAAGGAGAGCCACCGACGTAACTCGGTCGGCTAAGGTGCTTACTTGCCGATCCATAGTTGCAATTGGGCGTGGGTTATATTCCCGCTTGCGCTGATTACCTGGTTGTGATTTTTCCGAGGTTTTCCCGAACCGTAAGGTAAATGTCAGGTAATCTACGGCGAATCCTCGGCCTCATCTCGCCAAATATAATTTCACTATCACCAACTTCATCAACGATAAATAACCTCGTAGTTAATACAGCGTCGTTATATAACCATGTAAAAAAAAACTCCAAGGATAGTAAACGTGATTTTATTAATTTTATTTTTACTGCATAGTCCTAAACTAAGTTTATTGAAACACTTTTCAGTGTGTCTATTATTTGTCGATGTTTTACTAGGTACGTAATATACTTGTAAATTTGTATTAGCAAGGAAGATATATGCAGTGTTTATACTACATGATACAATTGTATTCGGTATATACGCTATGCTGGATACAGATATGGGAAATTCCATTTTCAAACTATATTAACTGGGTTACATACCCCAGTCTGAAAACCAGGCTACGCCACTGGACTGTCCCCTCAAAACCTCCAGATTTGTTTGCTCATGTAATATCCCCTTGAGCAGGGTTGCCTCTTCCGCCATTCTGCCGTTGAGGTCTTTACCCCTGTTACTCCTGGCATGGATCTTTCTTTGGAACTTTTTAGTTTCCCAAGGTGAAGGAGAACCTTCCTTGTATGCTAGTGGCTAACAAGGTGGTCTACTCATCCCGGCGGACACTCGGCTGGTTGATTACAGTGTCCAACACTGGGCGATGAGGCCGCCACATCCCTACGCCGCCCTACATTAAGGGAAGACTCCACTGAAAATCATGAAAATTTTTCCAAATTTTTTTAGCTATTTCACTTATTCAGAATTTATATTTTCATATCCCAAATGGATTCAGCTCAATTCTGATTACAAATACTCGTATGTTTACACTTTTAAATTAAGGCTGGAAGGGGGCGTGGAATTTAAAGAGCTGTCAAAATTGTTTTTCATCGAAGAATTTTTTTAAATATCTGATTACAAATATAGTAACTTTTGTTGGCTCCTGAAGTTACTAGATGAATGTAGCGGAGGAGAATATTAATTTACGTAAATATTCATTTTATTATCAAATTATTTTTCTGTGTTCATTTTTGTTGATTCAACACCAACTTTCTTATGCTAAATATTAATCAATCTGGATGAAATTTTTACTGAAGTATTTATGAGGTAGCTGCATGTTTCTATGCATTTATTTTGTGAGAAATGCTGCTAGTTTACTTTATTAATATTTTTCTTAATTATACCACATAATTCACCTCTTATTGTCATTGAAGGCAACCACTACGGTGAAGAAGTAACTACTTCTTTCGAGCGTCTCTCATACATGAGGACACATGGAGTGATAGATTTAGAATCTGTCTTCTGTCTTAAAATTTACATCTCAAATTCCCATAAGCTTCTGACTTGATAGTTTTCCACCACCATTCATCTTAGAAAACATTGTAGTGGTGTTGAGATAGGTAAAATACAGGGACATCATTTTATTTTTACTTCAATTTTATTGTACCTGAGTTTTTTAATGTACTTCACTCCCACTCCTTCTACTAATGAAGTTCCAACTGCCCTCCACACAGAATGAAGGCTGCATATAGTAAACAGCACTGCGTTAGTGAGTATAGTACGTTCCAGAAATATGTTCGCGTTTTCCAGTGACGAAAGAGCTTTCAATATTGAATCATATTTTCGCACAGGTACTGTCCGTTTGCCTACGTCGCATCCCGATTTCCCCCACCTGCTTCTGCTGCACCCTCCGTAAAAGCTGGGCTGTCTTAGCTCTTTTTCTGAAAACATTAATTTCTATTAGGAATTGGACGTTTACGTAATATTATACAACTGTTTAAAATAACTCAAATAAAAGGGCCTCGTTAAGTAATTAACTGTCACGTGATTTCCTCCCTTTCTACGATCCTGCGGCATAACCACTTGCACGGACAGTAGATAGCATGTCTCAGTAATTTTGTCTGTGCGGGTCGGGCAGAAGTAAAGATTGAATTTACACTACGTAAGGTACTCTTTTATAGAGTAGGTACAGAATTATTTCACCATGAGTTATTAGTACGAAGGGAGAAACTGGCAATTGGATTTAGATGCAATAGTCTATAGTGCGATAATATGCCCATTAGAACTGAAGCCTGTATCGAAATGAACGGCCACCATTTTCAAAAATGTATTTAAATATTCATATTATGATTATTTTTCAATTTAACTTATTTTCTATATTGTACGCTAATGTTCTGTAGACAATATAATATACACTGCATAATGAATACGTTCGCATGGATAACTCAGTTCGTGAGTAAAAATACTTATTCTTAATACAGTACTGTATTTTGATTAAACAAAAACCTAATGAAAATTATCGAACTCAAAATCGCGATATTTCCTAGTTTACGTAAATGGATGAACTACTTTCCTTCCTCCTATACCTAGTAGAGTGATTTATTTGTGTTTTACGCCAGTATCATCGAACTATAGTAGTGGAAGGAGTAGCAAACTGTGTTTCCGGTTCTCTAAAGGTATAGCCAGGTTAATATTAAAAATATTAGTAAAAATAAAATGATGTCCCTGTATAATCTAAAAGTGTTTATTGAATAAGTTTTCGTCAAAATTACGTATGAATATTATTGATAAGCCATTTTGACGGAAACTTATTCAATAAATATTTTTATACTCCATCATTCAGTTCATTACTCGTTTGGCCGGCCTAACATCTTTCATGTGTTCTGTAACTTGTTTCACGCTTTATGAACTTTATGCTGTCGTCTACTTTCTTGATTGTTAAAATGTACTATTCTTGCTCTTCTTGATATTTTAGAAAACACTGTAGTGGTATTCATATAAGTCAAATATATTATAAGAATATTTATTGATTGTGTTTCAGTCAAAATGACTTATCAATATTTAAAAAACAACAAAAAATATTTAGACATATAAATAATTCTTTACACATTACACATACGATGAAAGAGCATTAAATTTCAATATTTTCAATCACAGATAGGCCTAGATATTTGATAAAATATTCTGTACAGTCATAGAAAATGCGGGTTGGAAGGAGTTTGCAAAAGTTTCGAGCGATTAATACTACTTTATTAATGCAAACAATATTATAAATATTAAGGCTAAGTTTTGACATGCTTCTAAAAAAGTACGCTTGGCAGCACTGTGTGCAAGAAGGAATTGTAAAAGTCGATCCCATGCCCTCTCTCAACTTGATCTGTTTCTGATCTTCAACGATCTAACAGGCCGTGTGATCGTGTGTTTAGTAGAGCGTCGCGGATGTGTCCGAAATGTTCCGTCGATACGGGAAAGTGTGGTTAGTAAGTGGTTATAAGTTCAATTTAAACTCTACTGCAAATAATGGTTTAAAGACTCGAAAGCGTATCACTAAGTGTAAATGCAAAATACGAACTTTCAGTGAGAAGAATGAGATTGTGAGTTTCAGTGAATTAAGCTACAATTACGACCCCATAACCAAACATCTAACAGGCAAGCAATAGTTTGAAAAAGAAATTATTCATACGGTCACAATCTTACTAAAGTGTCTCCAAAACATAAAAACTTCAAACGATATGGAATTAACGTCAGCCGCAATGTGTCGTGCAAAACCATCAGCTTTTTACTACTTACCAAAACATTAATGAAGTTCATACAGCAGTAAATACTACGAAAATTTAAATTAATATTTCTCAAGAATTTGTCATGTTAAATTATGAACAGGAAAATATTATTTTCTCTTGTGCTACAAATCTTACCTTTTTCTGCAATAGTGGTACAATTTCAGCAGATGGAACCTTTCAGTACTACTGTGACATATTTTTTTATAAACTCTTCAGATTTTATATTGAAAATGGTTGCTACATTCCTGTGATATTCTCTTTTTTTCCGAACAAGACCCCCGAAATCTATCAAACATTGTTTCTGAAAATTAATCATCTGTGTCTGACATGACTTGATTTTTGAATAAAAAATTGTAACTGTATATTTTAAGGAAATCAGTACTTTTCTAGATGTTGTCAATGCTCGATAGAGCGGCTGTTTTCCTGAATCTTACCCCACCCACCTTTTCTATCTGTGAAGTCATAGGCCGTTTTTACGCTAATCGGCTGCAAACATTCTTCTCCGGGATAATAAAAGTCTAAACTATCCCTAACCTAACCGCGTGAGGTATCTATTCCAAAATTTGCGGAGTCTCGGCCTGTTTTAACCAATATTCTTTTCTTGATGTTGTCAATGTGGATATGTACATTGAAGAAGTTTTTGCACTTACTCTGTATAATATAATTTTAAATCATTTCTTTCACCTCATATTTCTCCTTCTTTCTCTAGCTCTCCTTTTATATTTTTCTTTCATCTATTATTTATCTTTGCATTGCTACTTAAAGTAATTTTTCATCTTATATTTAATTTGATTACACAGATTTAATTTTAACTTTATGTGTAGCTGCCAGGATTCGACCCAAGAACTTTTAGATTGCTAATAAGACGCCGATTTGCTAGGCTTACTTTAAAATATCACGCAATATCATTTTTTGTTTATAAATACTCATTAATAGGTGGCGTAATGTTAAAGGCCACTTCCTAAAACAGCTAATGTGGGTGAAAAATGTTTCGTCTTACTTAGCTATATCTCAGCCTAATTCCGAATGTAATTTTGTGCTTGTTTTGGGGGCTACCAACATTAATTTCGGAGATGGGACGCTATATTTCCTGTGACTAAAGACAAGTATTTTTTCTAGATCAAAAATACAAACGTTTTCCAAAATGTTTAATATTTTACTGTTTCATGGTTCATTAACTAACCTCGGGTTTATTCGAGTTTGGTGAAACCAGCCCTGAGTAATGTTTTGGTGTTTGTAAGGGATATACAAACTGTAGAGAGGGAGTTCGGGTTATTTGTCAGTTTATTGAAGGAATTAACAATATATATATTTTTTCAAAACATTACTAAATTCTGCAGAATACAATCTTCTTGTTTCTTACAGTCTAACAAATAAAAGTAATATAAAAATAACAAAAATCATTATAAATTATGTTAATGTAATAATAAAAAGTTAAATTATAATTCATCTCTTCCAATTAAAATTAAATAGCTTTCTTAAGGTATATTTAAAGGTCCAGACTCGTTGGTTTCTATTGTTTTTCTTGAAATGATATAATCAATATATTTTTTTATTTTCAAAACATTACTAAATTCTGCAGAATACAATCTTCTAGTTTCTTACAGTCTAACAAATAAAAGTAATATAAAACTAACAAAAATCATCATAAATTATGATAATGTAATAATAAAAGATAAATTATAATTCATCTCTTCCAATTAAAATTAAATGGCTTTCTTAAAGTATATTTCAAGGTCCAGACTCGTTGGTTTTTATTGTTTTTCTTGAGATGATATAATTTTTTTTTTCAAAATATTACTAAATTCTGCAGAATACAATCTTCTTGTTCCTTATAGTCTAACATATAAAAGTAATAAAAAATAACAAAAATCATTATAAATTATGTTAATGTAATAATAAAAAGTTAAATTATAATTCATCTCTTCCAATTAAAATTAAATGGCTTTCTTAAAGTATATTTCAAGGTCCAGACTCGTTGGTTTTTATTGTTTTTCTTGAAATGATATAATCTATATATTTTTTTATTTTCAAAACATTACTAAATTCTGCAGAATACAATCTTATAGTTTCTTACAGTGTAACAAATAAAAGTAATATAAAAATAACAAAAATCATTATAAATTATGTTAATGTAGTAATAAAAATTAAATTATAAATTCATCTCTTCCAATTAAAATTAAATAGCTTTCTTAAAGTATATTTCAAGGTCCAGACTCGTTGGTTTTTATTGTTTTTCTTGAAATGATATAATCTATATATTTTTTTTTATTTTCAAAACATTACTAAATTCTGCAGAATCTTCTAGTTTTTTTACAGTGTAACAAATAAAAGTAATATAAAACTAACAAAAATCATTATAAATTATGTTAATGTAGTAATAAAAATTAAATTATAAATTCATCTCTTCCAATTAAAATTAAATGGCTTCCTTAAAGTATATTTCAAGGTCCAGACTCGTTGGTTTTTATTGTTTTTCTTGAAATGATATAATCTATATATTTCTTTTTATTTTCAAAACATTACTAAATTCTGCAGAATCTTCTAGTTTCTTACAGTGTAACAAATAAAAGTAATATAAAACTAACAAAAATCATTATAAATTATGTTAATGTAGTAATAAAAAATTAAATTATAAATTCATCTCTTCCAATTAAAATTAAATAGCTTTCTTAAGGTATATTTCAAGGTCCAGACTCGTCGGTTTTTATTGTTTCCCTTGAAATGATATAATCACTGCCAGGGACAATGTTAGTTGGTGTAGGCCTCACAATTGAATTTAAATCATGACTTCTCAGTCTATTCCTTAAACTGACCTTATTAACTGTCATCATAAAAAAAAAATCTTTCGCGCTTGTACAGTCTTAGAAAAAAATCTTTATAAGTCCCAGAAAGGCGGCAGTGCTTGATCAAACATACAACTTAGTTAAAAAATGAAATATAAATATGAAGATTCCAAGACCGACGGCTGGCCTGGGTCGTGAATCCGACGCTGACAGGTAGCCTATCTCGTCTCTGCTGCTGGTAGAGCCAGGTTCCATATCGCGGACGAGTAGCTTATAAGCCCAGAGGGCCCGGAGACCCAAACCCTTCCTATATCAACATCGGAAACCCGTAATACCCCGAAGACTTCACCCCAGTCTATTTCTACTATTGCATTTGGCACATGAAATAAGGGGGAGTGGAAAGTGTTGGTGGAACTATAGTGGGAATTGGGAGTACCCGAGAAAACCCCTCTGCAAGTCTGCTTTGTCCACAACAAATTCCATCGTGACCTGACCGGAGATCGGACCCGGGCCGCTTGGATGAAAGATAAGCGCACTAGCACTTCATACACAGACGCGGCAAAGTTTTTTTCCTAAAACCATGGCTATTATTATTATTCATCTGAAATATCAGTTTATTACGACCTTCCAAATTTAAGTTGAAGCCATGTAAGTAGTGTGTAATATCAGTCAGGAACGTTACATTCTCAGTTCAAATGGGGTCATTTAGTTCTGGTGTTTCTGTACCCTTCCGTAACATGAACTTTGCAATATACTCCCTCAAGTGAAAGAATGTTTCTAAGGTTTTACGCCGGCTAAACCAGCAAGCATCACAAAAAGTATGGAATATTATTAAAGTCACAGTCGGCGGAATGTATGAATTCCTTAAATTGCTTAAGGTTAAAAATAATCTTGTATATTATAATTTATATCATGTGTTTTATTTTTCTGTGAGAGACCGCATGATTATAGCATGAGTATTAATGGAGTCCCGAATTGAAAAATCACTGATTTAGAAGATTATAAAACACTTGATAAAGCAAAGCACCCTATAATAGAGCTAGGCCACTAATCGTAAGTAATCGTCATTAATTCCAGGGGATTAATCTTTGAGATATGTCGAACCAAAAAGTTTAATAGAATTTTTCTCCGGGTGTAGGTTCGATTCCCGCTTGGCCTGATTATCTGATTGTATTTTTTCTGAGGTTTTCCGACATCGTAAGGCGAATGTCAGGTAATCTATGGCGAATCCTCGGCCTCATATCGCCATATACCATCTCGCTATCACCAATTCCATCGATGCTAAATAACCTAGTAGTTGATACAGCGTCGTTAAATAACGAGTAAAAAAATAAATGCTCCTTTTAGCTTCCTTTTAGAGATAAAATTTTTTTTGTATGAAATATTTCATAGTGTTTTGAGAAAGTTATTGATTTAATTCGCAATATGATCAGTCAGTTTAAAGGAGCAATGTATTATGAATTTATTGATAATAAATGATTGAAAGAATTTTAGTTTCGTCCTTTAAATGTATGGAAATTTGACCCGAACAAATGTAAGTTTTCGTTGTGCAAAGGATTTTTTCAATGTTACATTAGTCTGTTCGGATCGGATTTCTACATATTTAAAAGACAAAACTAAAATTCTTTGAAATTTATTATTTTAATATACTGCTGGCTTAAATTGTCTGAGCATATTGGGAATTAAATCAATGGCTTTCACGAAACGCACTATGAAATATTTCATATAATTTTTATCACGAAAAGGAAGCAGAAACGAGCAAAATTGTATTAAATTTTTTTGTTTGAAATATCTCAAAGAATAACACCCTGAAATTACCGACATTACTTACTGTTTTCTCTCTCTCTCTCTCTCTCTCACTCTCTCTCTCTCTATACATGTACATACACACCACACTTGTCGAAAATAGGAAAGGTTGGAGAATGCTGGGTTTGCAGTGGAAGACCTGCCCATGGGCAGAACACCTATGTATGTATGTATGTATGTATGTATGTATGTATGTATGTATGCCTAACTTGTGAATTCGGCTATTAGATATATGTTTTTTTCCTGCAGACAAATGTTATTATTTTTCCCTAAAAATCGACTATTGATTGTCATTTTCTTACGCTTGGCAAAGAAACATAACTCACCAATCATTATACAATACTTTATTGTACAGGGACATCATTTTATTTTTACTTCAATTTTTATTGTACCTGAGGTTTTGAATGTACTTCACTCCCACCCCCTCTACTAGTAAACTTCCAACCGTTCTCCAAACATAACGAGGCCGCGTATGCAGTACTGAGTTACTGAGTATAGTACGTTCCAGAAATATGTTCGCGTTTTCCAGTGACGAAACAGCTTTCAATATTGAATCATATTTTCGCACAGGTACTGTCGTCCGTTTGCCTACGTCGCATCCCGGTTTCCCCCACCAGCTTCTGTTCGCCCCTCTGTAAAGTCTAGTAGCTGGCCTGTCTTAGCTCTTTTCTGAAAACATTAGTTTCTGTTAGGAATTGGACGTCTACGTAATATTATATCAACTGTTTAAAATAACTTAAATAAAAGGGCCTCAATAAATAATTGTCACGTGATTTCCCCCCTCTCTACGACCGTGCGACAAAACCACTTTATCTTTTTGGATCAGGCAGAAGTGAAGATTAAATTTACAGTACGTAAGGTACTCTTTTATAGAGTAGGTATAGAATTATTTCAAGATGAGTTACTCGTACG
>JAJSOF020000029.1:54581999-54689499 GCA_025594305.2 Periplaneta americana
CTGGGAATAAATTTATATTTTGTATAAATTTACCACCATTTTCATTATAAACAAATGTATCAAATATGATAGGTCTTATTAGAGTTCCGCAGTGTCCTGAAGGTAGTTGATATGGAAGCCACGAATGTATCGATACGAATTCACCAGAGTTTTCATTCTCAGCATTGCTTACCACGATCACATTTTCTAATTTCGATTTCCACATATCACTTAAAATCATCTTCACCATGTCTTCCAAAGATTCACTACTACTGACATCTACTAACACTACCAAAAAGCACGCCCTTGAATTCCACCCGGAGTAGGTTTTCAGTTGTTTGATCTGCTCTCTGATGTCCGATAATGTTGCCGTTTTATTACCTGGATAATATTTTGAAATCAAGATGTAGGCGCTATGTTTGTCGTCGTTTCTCTCATCCCAATACAAGGGATCCATTTCCTTTATTTCTACTGTAGGAAGTGAGGTCACTAAAGGCCACTGACTATGAAGATGAAGACGCTGGAGTAAATAATTTAAGATATCATCTTTCTTTTCTGTTGTATAAAATTTCTCGTTCATTCTGAATTGGTTTGAGAGTTTGGTCGTTGAAGAGTTCATGTTTTGGGACGTAGAATAAACAATAGTCTTACCGAGAGGTAGGAATTTCTCAGCGATCTTTAATACACATTCCACTGTAGCTTGATTGGACTTCAAAACTTCACCGTTGATAGTCAACACTCCCACGATGAATAGCAGTAAAAGTACCTGTAACTAGAATCAATGTAACACATGAAATTAATTTCTGAGTGAGTTTGAAGCAATTTTAGTCATACTATTATATACCAAGAGATTATTGTGTAAAATTTTTGTTTGAGGTACAGGTTATAGTAGGCACTGATCCAGAGGACAGAAACGAGTATCTGACAACTAAAATCAATGTCTTCATTCTTGGATACACTCTTTCAGGCCTAACACTTGTCTAATCACTGATACACTTTATTTAACAAGTAATAACTGCTTCACTGTGTTAATATTATAAATTCTGATGGTAAATTCTATGACACAGACCACGCCGAAACTAGTCAGTCGGGTAATTTACCAGCGGAATTTAAAAATAATATTAACAAAGTGAAGCTGTTATTACTTTTTCTATAACGTATATCAGTAAAATCAGTGATAAGAATACACAAAAAAATAATAGTTCATGAGTTGGACCTAATTTTAGATTTTGTGTCACAACTCAACTTCTCATACGCAGGTGTTATAAATCTACAATAATGTGCACTCATTCTTATAACATGTTCTATGTTTACGTGTTTGTAGCATCGTAAGCTTTTATTAATGAATTCGGATAGAAAAAATATCTAAACCCGTAATTTTACGTTCAAAAGCCACACTTTGCAATACGACTATTACAATACACAGCGTTCCTATGCAGACCGGTTCTGTTTCGTCGGCTTAGGTCTATATGACGGTAGTGTGGAGCGTCCCTCTCGGAAAACTAATTGGTTGTAGAGGGTTGAATGGGACTATACTGCATTCCATAATGTCTGACAGGCAAAATAAACATTACCGGAAGAGAAAGGGAGAAAGATAATTGCTTCTCAGCCAATGGCATAGGTCCCATCCCACACTTATCTTCAAGTCTGAGGAGTTCTATCTCCGTCCAAATTCAAAAAAAGTCTGGAATGTGACCTCTGCTATTGGTTGAATGGCAGTTATCTTTCGCCATTTCTCTGCTGGCAAATATTGTGGCAACTGTGCTGGAAGATTCTATTTGCCTCGGGAGTGCGCGCGCGTATCCAGCGCCATACGGGGCGAAAGGGAGACGCGGGGACGGGAGCTCGAGCTTCGGTGGACGCTGAGGAGCAGCGCGGAGCAAGGGAAAGAGCTATGGGCCCGGCGCGGAGTGGAGGGGACTGACTTAAGGAAACGTCTGGAGGCCGAGTGTTGCGGAGGGTCAGAAAGTTCGCGAGGCAGAACAATCGAGAACGTGTGACTTAATAAATAAAAGCGCGAGCAGCCTTCAGGAGGGACTCAGTAAGTGAGGTTTGGCAGCTGTGAGAGAGCTAGCTATTACTAAGGACAGAAGAAATAGGCGGATATGGCGAACCCCTCATTCACTACCCTGTCTCCTACACCCCTCAAAACTTGCTTGGTGTATGGTCCTGTCCCAAATAACTTATTCCTCCATTCACACGTTTTGCACTATACGAAAACTTAAAAGAACAAATAAAATAATAACGTGATTTCTAGTAATTAGAAGTGCCTTATTTACTGAATATTGTTGTTTTATTAAGTCAACTGTCCGAACATAGGTCTGAAACTCTGACAACAATAAGGCATCACTAATGAGGTAACAAAGCCAGGAGATAATGTGTTATGGTGGCCAGTTCTCTTTACCCCCTCCTTTGCATTCATCGCTGAATAGTAAGATATTACACTAATCAGACTTTAAATGATGTTATCATATTTTATAATATTTCGAAAGTTAGCCATTCAACAAATGCAATGTAAACTTAATAAGAGAAATCAAATATTTAGCATTACACACAATTAGTATTTTGTTTTTATGTGTTTTCAGAATATTTTATTGAAATAGTAATTACTAAATAGTGTTTATACAGTTATCAACTTTATGAATCACGAGGAAATTAAAAACTAGAGAGCAAAAAATTAATATATTTCTACTGTGTGTAGAACATGAACACATTATTGTAATATGAACAATTTTCGTAATAAAAATATTTATGTATTAGAAGCATACTTAAGAATGGTTTAGCTTAACAAAAGAAATAACACAATAAGTATGAATAAAAAAGTCGTTCTGCACAGGTTCTCTTAACCGATCGTAGAGAAACACTACACGCCTTGGCAGTGGCTGTCTGCGTTGATGATAGGTCACTTTTAATGTCTTCACAAACTTTAAGTTCTTTTAAGAAACAGCAAACTTGATAAATAACGCCTTTAGTATGACTTTTGATATCAGGGCTGGACTGAGACATGATAGCGTTTACTTGGATCATTAGTATTTAAAAATACTGATTGTTATGAGTGTTTAGTATTTAAAAATACTGTTTATTATGTTCTTAAAATATATTTTTTTCGAACAAGCTATAACACAGACGAGCACTTGTCAACAACTAGCATTCGAACGCAGCGACAGAAAGGTCTCTTTGTTCAGGTCATAAACCTCTAGAGAAAGTGTGGAGTGAGTAGTTTCCGCACAAGACCAAAAACCCGCCTATTTCTTCTGCCTTTACTATAGTCTTCAAGCAAGGTGAACCTGAGTTCGATGTGCAGTGAACTTGAGTAGGTCCGCAACTGTTGCAGCGTCCAGGCGAGTGCGGCGTTTCCGGAAGTCATTGGTTCGAAGTGCAGTGAACTGTATCTGGAAGGCTTGGGATTCGACGTACCGTGAACTTGAGTGAGTGAGCTAGAAGAACTAGCCAAGGCGAACTAACTGTGAACTGAGAACTGACAGTTTTGTTTTGTACATAGTGCTTTGTGAACATTAGTTGAAATTAGGAGTACATTGTTCTCAATAATACACGTGAATTGTCATTGTCGTTCGGTGGAGTGCAATAACGACTACTGTGTTGAGTGGAATACCCATTGTTGACGGTGTGTGATTAAAGTTAGAAATAAAAGTCACATCACTGTCGAACAAAAGTTACAATATTTACTTTGTCAGACAATATGGAACGCAGTATAGTCTGCATAGAATCCACTGGCGTGGCTCAGTCGGTTAAGAAGTTTGCCTGCCGGTTTGAAGTTGCGCTCGGGCGCGGGTTCGATCCCCGCTTGGGCTGATTACCTGGTTGGGTTTTTTCCGAGTTTTTCCTCAACCGTAGGTGAATGCCAGGTAATGTCCTCGGCCTCATCTCGCCAAATACCATCTCGATATCACCAATCTCATCGACACTAAATAACCTATTAGTTGATACAGCGTCGTTAAATAACCAACTAAAACATACATACATACATACATACATACATACATACATACATACATACATACATATATTATCCTCACCATAATACTGGACGTCCTTGATACAAAGCGCTTTCCTCTTCCCATATTATCAGAAATTGTATGTTAATCATACTAAATGCGAACTTCAAGTATGAATAATTAATGTGTAATGTAGTCACACAGTCATTTTTCTGAAAACGTCTCCCTGCTTTAGTGCATAACGAATGCATTTGCAATAAGCTCTTGGCCACACTAAAATTCTAACTTAATGGAAACTCACTGTCACTTGTTTAGCAATTTCAACATGCCAGTTCTCTAATAACTTTAATGGCGTTAGCTTGTTTTCGGCGCACATTACCTCCAAACTCGCTTCATCGTTATGATTCACGCAATTCCCTTGCATGTAACTCATAACACAATCCAATACGGCCTAATATGTGCTTAACCAAATTGTTCCTCTTTCTCATTTAATTCATAGTAATATACATAAGCGGACCACCGGAGAAGCTCAGTCGGTTGAGGAGCTTGCCTACCGATCCGGAGTTGAGCTCGGGCGTGGGTTCGATTCTCGCTTGGACTGTTTACCTGGTTGGATTCTTTCCGAGGTTTTCCCCAACTGTAAGGCGAATGTCGGGTAATGTCTGGCGAATTCTCTGCCTCATCTCGCCACATCTCGCCACATATAATCCCGCTATCCATTAAAAACATAAATTGTCCCTTGGAGACTTCCAAAACCTTACGGTGGGGTGAGGAGCAGATAGGCATAATTTACTTGAAGTGCTCTCTTTCGGACGTCGCGGTTAAGATGAGCTGTAAGCTGGAAAGTCGCGGGTTCAGTTCTCGCTGGAGTGACGGATTTTCTCCATTGATATAATTTCTTCGACCGGAATATGGCTTTACTCAGCCTTCAACAGAAATGGATAGAAGGTTTCTTGGAGGTAAAGGTGGAAAGCACGTAGGACTGCTAACAATGCCGATTGTCTAGAAAAGGTGGGAGCCATAACCTCTTGTGGGCCTCTTTGATTTATAATAGGGACAACTTTATCTTCATCTGATTCAGGAATACGGTTACATGCTGCCAATCTACGGCATAAACCTCCCAAATTTTCTTCCCTAATCAAGCTATGATTAGGATTCCTGGCGCCTCTTAAAATGTCATCGCCCCAGGACGTGTTAAGCATGAACCTTCGATCCGAACATATGTAGCGGTATGTACCGGTGTTGGTTTTGTATTTTAATTGTACTTTCATAAGTCAATATAATTATTCTTCCAAAACGTCTGTAACCAGAGCTCGGATATTATCTTTTTTGCCTATTTCATTTCTGTGTGTAGGCTACATAAGTTAGGGAATTTCATCCGAAATACACGTTAGGTCCGAGTTTTACAGTACCTACGAATGCATATTTTAAGGGTAATATCCTAATTTTGGAATAGGAGCCTATTATAATCCATTATACCTCTAATTGAGGTTCTGGCTGATATGTACATCTCACTTGACGATGTCATGGGAAGAACAATTATTGTTGCATGCATATAAAGCCTGATTATATATCAGTGAACAACGTATTAGTCAATGATATATGCAGTGGAGGGGGAAATGAACTGATCACCCCACTCCATTATCTCCTGTCTTAGTTTCCCCTTGAGTGAAGCTTTATTGATGTCTGATTATATATCATTTGAACAAGGTATTGATAAATTGTTACTCTTTTAGATGAAAAAGAATGAAGAAAGGGGGAACAATTGAAGTAGAGTCAGTAGAAGAAAAAATCAGCAGATACAAATTCAATTGGCTAGATCATGTAAGAAGAATGGAAAATTCAAGAATCCCAAAAATTATGATGCTTTATAAATATCACATCGTCGACCAGGAAGTTTAAGAAGACAGTATTCCGACTCAGGTATTAGGTATTTCGTGAAGGATTTAAATTTTTCACTTTGATTATAGTGTTCAAAGTTAAAATTGCTTTTATACCAACTATAGTTTTTACCTCAAGCATTTTATTATTAAAGGGTTAGGTACAGCTTACAGCAGTAATATTTTTGGAAATATTCAACATTTTTTTCCTCCATTACTGTGCCTTGTACAATAATGAAAATTGGTATGTGTAAAACTCTGTCCTTCTGCTATATGAAAAAAATATATTTACGATTTAAAGAAATGTATTTATACATTTTTTCAAAATTCAAAATGGTGACATTTCACTGTGCAGTGATGAAGCGTTTCCCTCATAACTCATAAACTTGTGAACTTTTTCATGTTCTCTCTCTTTTATTTTATTACTGAAACTCATGTGTACAATATCATGCTCTTTCAACTACATTCCTTAATAAATAATATTTTTTTTTGTGTTAGAAGAAAATACTGATATTTGACCATTTTTTAAAATGAATTTATTTTTTATCAGACAATCTATCAAAGGTAGAGAAATGATCTTGCATCATATTATATATATGACATGCATAAATACACATAAAAAATTTTATCACAGAATTTTGGTTAGTTTTTGAGTTATGTGGAAAAGCTTCATCATGGCACAGTGAACTGAATTTTGAAAAAAAAAAAAAAAATATATATATATATAAATAGTTTTATTAATCGTAAAAATATACTTTTTCATATAGCAGAAGGATTATGTTTTACACATACTAATTTTCATTATTGTACAAGATATAGTAATGGAGGAAAAAAATTTTGAATATTTCAAAAATTTTACTGCTGTAAGCTGTACCTAACCCTAAAGTGGTCGTCCATGAAATGTGCAATCATTCTCGTGCAACAGGGAGAGAAAACATGTGCAGCTACGAGAGCAACGCAAAATAAGCGTGCTCTGTCTGACGAATAGGCAGCATCTATTAAGACAAACATTCCAGTAATCTGTTAAGACAAACATTACGTTAGGTTGGCTATTTTTTCTCAGTTTTGTACTGTTGCTCGAAATACGTCAGTTTCAATTAGCTTAGAGGTTCGGTACTTACGTTAAAAATCTCTAATGACAAAGAAAACGTTCAGAAGTGTGTTAATGGAGTGGATTGGTAGAGACGAAAGTTTCACCACCGATGAAAGTATAATTTTCTGTTAGTACTGCGAAAACGAGGTATGTAAGTTGTAATATATTATGTTTCTGTTGTTATATTTATGTTTTGAACTATGAAATAGCGAAATCACTGGTCCAGTCATGTATGAATCACGTGGAAGTAGCGAAATTTATTAATGCTGATTTTTTCCCCTCGACATTTTAAAATAAAAATCAAGTTTGAATTGAATCTAATTTTGCACATAGTTTTATAAAACTATAAAAACTCACGTGTAAATAAATAAGTTTAAGTCGAATAAAGCAGTTTCATGTTTTATTATCACTTAAAAATACATTTAAATAAAATTAAATAAAAATGTGTTTAATCTGTTATTAACTATGTGGTTTTGTTTAAGGAAATCGATTTAATAATAATTTATTTATTTTATTGAGAATTAGATTAGTCTTTGGACAGGGAGATTGGCTTTGATTTTTCTGCTTTTACAAATAATAGGTGAAATGAAGTGGGATTTAAAGTACCATAAAAGCACAGCTCTCTATATTAAAAATGCAGCACAAACAATAAGTGAAGTTATGTATCCGTTATATATATTTCTAGGATTATTTCGCATTTTAGTGCCTATTTTAGATTTTATTAGTAGGCTACCTTTTAGCATGTATATTTTTAACGTTTAGAGTGCCTACATGTTCGAACTCTATTCATGACATATAATTTCACGCGATTAAAGCAAGAGAAAATTACGAAACATTATTTCTGGGAAAACTTTGTCCTGTTCTCCTGCAGTAGAGGCTATATTTTAACGTAACGATTAACTTTTAAACAAATAAATCTGGCACAAAAGGAAATATTCATTTTCTGTGATTTTATCCTCTGTAATCTATTTTATACAGTTAACAGCAGTTTCCGTAACATAGCAACTAGTATATAACTTACCATATTTTATATCTTCAAATCTTGATGTTTCCATTATTTCTGTTACGATGTGTAATGTAAGTTCTTGTTTAATGCTTCCTAAACACGCAGTTTAATTTTTTATTCGTGCTGTTTCCAACAATATGCATTAAGTCGTGTGGCATGCGATTCTAACGGTTTCTCTGATCACAAAAGTGAAAATTTATGAGTAATTTATACTTACGCTGAAAAAATAAAGGAATTCTGTACGCTGTAGGGGAGTTCGGAGGCGACCCGCAGAGGAATCTGTAGCACGAAAACCTTAGGACACGTACAGTTTCCCTAGAAAAGAACGAAACGATTTAATATTCTAAAGTCTCAGATGTAAGACACTGCGCATGATCGGAGACCAGAGCACTGATACACAAGATAACGTATATTGAGTTACTTAAATTCAGGATATTTGGTTTGTCACTAGCATCGTTCCGAAATTCACTTCAAAAACTGCAAAAAATGTGGTAATATGACGTAAATTATAGGTAAATATATACATAAATCGTGTAGTTAAATCAACATTGGACCTTCATGACCAGATCGACACTCCGCACAGAAAAAAAAAAGATTTCGTGTCGTTTTAATAGCTCAGACGCTAAGATTTCTGCGTGTTGTGTAAAAGAGTGCGAGTTCGATTCTTAGTCTACACAATGATTTTTTGTCTAACTAATGTTGAAATAGCTAAATAACGTTGAAATAAAGTTTTACAAAGTCCTGAGAATGCAAAATTACAAATTATAATATTAGAAACGTTAATCTAATGAATGTATTTACACCATTTATATATATATATATATATATATATATATATATATATATATATATATATATGAGTAGTTTAATATCAAAGACGGACATCTGTCGTCTCCATAGTTTTGATCTAGAGGCACTTTTTGTTTCACAGTGTTCTTTGTAGTATTTTAAAACAATTTATTTTTATAAATGTAGTGTTAGAGTTTGTATATAGTTTCACCATAACTGAAAAAAGCATGAAAAAATGTATAAGAATCCACATTATCTAAATTTCATCTGAAGGTCAGATGTCCGCCTTTGATATTAAGCTCCTCATATATATATATATATATATATATATATATATATATATATATATATATATATATATACGAACAACTACAATTATGTATACATATATTAAAAAGTCAACACCTGTGGAGTAACGTTCAACGCGTCTGGCCGCGAAACCAGGGGGCCCGGGTTCGATTCCCGGTCGGGGCAAGTTACCTGGTTGAGATTTTTTCCGGGGTTTTCCCTCAACCCAATATGAGCAAACTTTCGGTGTCGGACCCCGGACTCATTTCACCGGCATTATCACCTTCATCTCATTCAGACGCTAAATAACCCAAGATGTTGATAAAGCGTCGTAAAATAACCTACTGAAATAAAAAATAATATATATTAAAAATAATTAGAATGAAATAAAAAAAATTCCTAAGCCATACAGACAGACTTTACGAAAGGTTTAGAGTTCTTGGGTTTGTGCTATTTGTTGAGAAATTGTTACAATATTTTGTTAGTAGCTTTCCCATATGGGTAAGAAATGCACTCGCTCAAAACAATTTTTGTTCAAATTGTGGCTTTGGACTATTTCATTCTCACCCCTTCAGTTGATTTTAACTATTTTGTCTACGTGTTTGGAATAGTGTTTACTTTAATGTGCATTCAATTTTATTCACGTTAAGATTGAATGAAAAAGCACTGTTGCAGTTATTGACTAATTATATATAGTAATACTAATTATTAAATGCATCTGTTAAATAACGAATTGTAGTATCTTTTGCAAAATCTTGAATGTTTAAGTTGTCAATAATATTTATGTACTATATACTATAAGGCGTTAAAAAAACAGGAGGCGTTTCGTTTATAGAGTGGAACCGACACACTACTGTACTCGTATGAGCTACCGAGACAAAGACAGTGACGTTAGCAGCAGTCCAGAATTTAGATCTCACAGCAGGAATTTGCTATTCAGTACAGAGAAGCAATGATATTTTGTGACCCGAGCTATGTTGTGAAATCGTGGCCTTAAGTGGCTGTTTTCTTCGTGATCCTTTTTCTATTCCTTGTCCTTTTTGTGGTCCTTGTAACAATTCTTGCTGTATTTGTCATGGTACTTATCGTGGTTTTGGTCCTTATCGTGGTTCTTTCACATTCTTAGTCGTGAAACATATCGTAGTTATTATTGTAATCCTTGTCGTGGTGCTTTCCGTTGTCCATGTCGCCATCATTATCGTAGTCCATGTCGTTTTTCTCGTGATTCTTATCGTCATCTTGTTGCCATTGTTGTAGTCCTAATCATGGTTCTTGTTGTCTTTGTCATGGTTCTAATCGTGGCCTTGGTGCTTGTCATAATGTTTGTCATGGTGCTTGTTATGTCCATGTCGTAGTCCTGATTGTTATCCCTATCACGATGCATGTCCTGATCCTTAGGTGCGTTGTTATTCTTGTCTTTGTTATCGTCCGTTTCGTGGTTCTATAATAGTCGTTGTTTCTTTGTCGTAATATTTGTCTTGGTCATTATTGTTGTCCAAGCGATGGCGTCTTATTGCGATCAGTGTCGTGGTGGATGTCATGGTCCGTGTCATGATATTTATCGTGGTTCTTGTCCTTATCGAGGTCCTTATAGTGGTCTTTGATGTCTTTGCCACGGTCTTTATCGTGGTCATTGTTGTCTCTTTTGTGGTTATTCTCTGCTTTGCTTGGGTCCTTATCACAGCGCTTGTTTCTATTGTAATTGCATTTTTCGATCTTGTTTTTGTCATGGACCTTAAGATGGCCTTGGTCCTTATCGTGGTCCATGTCGTGATTCTTATAGTTGCCTATGTCTTTGTCCATTTAGCGTCTTTATATTGGTCCTAGTTGTCTCTAGAATGGTCTTTACCATGATAATTATTTCCTTTGTCATTTTTTATCGCGAACATTGTTGTCTTTGTCGCGGTCCTAATTGTCATTGTAATGGTCCTTGTTGTTCCTTCTGTTTTTGTCATGGTTCTTATCGTGGTCCACATCGCTGTTATTATCATGGTTCTTGTCTTCATCCATGTGACTCTTCTTACATTGGTCCTTGTTTTCTCTGGCATAGTCATTATCGTGATCCTCATTCTTTTTGTCATGTTTTTTTCGTGATCATTGTTGCCTTTACCGTGATCTTTGTTGTCATTGTAATAGCCCTTATCTTACTCCTTGTCTTTGTTATGGTCTTAGTCTTTATTGTAGTCTTTGTCGTGATCCTTATCGCAGTCAGTGTCGCGTTCCTTAAAGTTACGGTTCTTATCATCCTGAACCTTGTGGTGCGTGTCGTGGACCATGTCATGATCCTTATCGTAGTCCTCGTCCTTATCCTTATCGTGATTATTATACTGGTCCTATTCTCCTTCGCATAGTCCTTATCGCTGTCTTGGCCTTTATGAACCTTATCGTAGTGTTTGTCATGGTCTTTATCGTGATATTTATTATAGTGTTTGTCGTGACCCTTATCGTTATTCTTATCGTGATCCTTGTCTTTGTTTTGTTGCTGTCATTGTTCTTAACATCATCCTTGTCTTTGACGAAGTCCTTATGGTGATTATTCCGTAGTCCATGTCATGTTCCTTATCGTAAGCGTTGCCGTATATCTTCTAATGATTCTCGCTGTCTTTGCCACGGTCCTTATCGTGGTCTCTGTTGTGTTTGTCATATTTCTTATCGTAATCCTTGTCTTTATTGTGGTCCTTATCATGGTTCTTATCGTGGTATTTTTGCCTTTGTTATGATTCTTATCATGGTCTTGATTCTTATCGTGGTTCATGTCGTGACTCCTATCATGAACCTTGTCCTTATCGTAGTCTAATTCGTAATTATTATCATGGATCTTGTCTTTATCCATATCGCGTTTCTTACTTTGGTCCTTGTTTTTCTTGTCATGGTCCTTATCGTGATCCTTATTATTTTTGTTGTGGACCTTGTTGTCTTTGACATGTACCTTATCGTGATCTATGTTGTCTTTATTGTGGTCATTGTTGGAATTGTAATAGTCCTTATCATCCTCCTTACTGCTATTGTCATGGTCCTTAATAAGTATTTGTTGTCTTTGTCATAGTCCTTATCTTGGTAAATTTCGAAGTCCTTATCGTGGTCCATATCATGGTATTTATCGCAATCCTTGTAGTGGTGTTTGTCGTGTTTCCTGTAGTAGTATATTATCATTGTCCTGATTTTGGTCATAATCGTGGTCCTTGTTGTCTTTCTAATAGTCCTTTTCGTGATCCTGATCCGTTTAATCCTTATGGTGGTCTATGTCATAGCATAATCCTTGTTGTGGTGTTTGTCGTGTTTCTTGTATGTAACCATGGTCCTGATCCTTGTCCTAGCCGTGGTCCTTGTCTTTATCGTGGGCCTTACAATATTCCTTGCTATCTTTGCCATATGTCTACATTTGTCATTTCAAAATGACTTTCGTGTTACACGGTACATTTCAATCTTCCATTAAAGGTAAGCGATTAAGGACGTAAAAAGAGACCTACACCAGAAATACACAGACAACTGATAACATTTTGCACTGGTGTGCACTTTGGAGTAGGATGAAACTCGGTTTACTCATGCACGACCAGATGTCTTCCTGGCTACGTCGATATCGAGTGAAGCGCGCTGTAGAACTTTAACTTGCGACGACCAAGAGTCGTCTCATTCTTTTTAAGGGGAACTGTACATCAAATTCCACTCAGTGTAATGAGCCCATCTAAGCGGCCTACGTGCGAGGACAGTTCCAAGCCCGTGTCCTTCCCCTCAAAATGAACTAATAAATAAATTTATGGGATATGTTTCGACATTCAGAAACGTTAAATATAAAATTTCAGAATGAAAAAAAAATATTCTAAACATAATAAAATCACAAAATTTCAGGTTGATTTTTCCTAATGAAAGATCGCTTTATTCAAAATAGATTTGTTCACATACAAGTTAGGAGGAGTGTACAATTTTTATTATCCCTAACATAGGAAGTAACATAATTTTCCAAAATAATCCGCTAGGCTCTAGTAGTGTTACCCTTTTCTTGGAGAATTCTTTATTTTGATATACGAAGAAATCTTCCACAGCTTTCATGACACAGTCATTTCTCTCAAATAAAAAATGCTTTTGAAAAGGAATAAAATGTACACTAGAGACAAGACCAGAGATGTAAAGGGATCCTCAACAAGTTCAAATCCAGCATTATTTATTTATTTATTTATTTATTTATTTATTTATTTATTTATTTATTTATTTATTTATTTATTTATTTATTTATTTATTTGTTTATTTATTTATTTATTTGTTTGTTTATTTATTCAATTATTTATTTATTTATTTATTCAATTGTTCAATTGTTTATTTATTCATTTATTTATTTATTTATTCATTCATTCATTCATTTATATCTCTATCCAGTGCTTTTGCTTCAGTAAAGTCTCATGAATCAACAATTGGCTGTCTCATTTTATAAACCCATGGATCAAGAATTGGCTCTCTTCTGACAAAGGAAAAATTTTACAGTCTGTACAAAAGAAACCAAATGTCCTGGAAATGTACAAAAACTTTCCCAGACATGTTCAAACATTTTTAACAAGAGCCAGAACAGGTCACATTGTCACACAATTGTACCTACATCGACTTCACATTTCTGATAATCCTACTTGTCTGTGTTCTAATAATCATGATGGAGGTCTGGAACACATTCTTCTATACCCCTACTGTCCATCCATAAACCACAAAAGAAGTAAATTAAAATCATCAGTACCAGTTGCAGAAGACACAGCCCTGCAATATATGAGCCGTTCAGAGCAGAAGTGGTGTAAGTCAAAATTGGGTGATGACGTTTAAAGTAAAAATTCTGTAAAATACAGCGCGAAGTAGCAAGTAATATGTCCTTCGTGTTCTCCACTGACTACTAATAGTTTAACTAAATTGAATATTAATTGATACTTTGCGCTGTATTTTACAGAAAGTTTACTTTAAACCTAATCACCCAATTTTGACTTACACCACTTCTGCTCTGAACGGCTCATATATAGACTACTCCCCACCTCTGGCTACTAGCAACAGGTATCTATAATGAACACCGATCAAAATACCCCTCATTTCTCGTGAAAAACAACAACTGAATAGACTACAGTGGACTATAGTTGCTTTATGTTGTCAGAAAATAGCTGAATACATTAAGATGATTTTATTTATTTATTTATTTATTTATTTATTTATTTATTTATTTATTTATTTATTTATTTATTTATTTATTTATTTATTTATTTATTTACTTATTGTTTTGTTTGTTTGTTTGTTTGTTTGTTTGTTTGTTTGTTTGTTTGTTTATTGTTTGTTTGTCTGTTTGAGAGCCATAGTGGGCCAAGCGCCATTTATTAAAAACTGAGAAATCAAGGGTTAAAGTTAAGTGAATACCATAGTTTAATGAAGAATGACATATCATTTAGTTTGAATGTGTATACTTTATATTACTTGTATATTTTTCCATTGAATTATGGTAATAACTTCATTTTAACCCTACGGTTTTAGTAAATGGCGCTTGGCCCACTATGGTTCTGAACCCTTCATTTATTTTTTCATTTATTCATTTGTTTTGTTTTCTTATTTGTTTATTCCTTTATTAGCTCATTTAATTTACCTGAGCTAACAATTAGGTAAATTTATTTATAATTCCCAAGTTGGATTTGAACTCGAGCTCTCCCATTTCATCTCAGACATGCTAACCGTTACTACACAGCGTTTGCGTGCTGACTCTGAGTTGCGCTCAAACGTGGATTCGATTCCCGATTTACCATTTTCTATTTAATTATTTATCTGTGAACGTAAATTATTGTCATTTTCGAAACTGCCAGTAAAAAAAAGCCGCTTCCACACATAGTTTCACAACGCTGTCTTCACGTTGTCCGAAATTTTTCGTGATAATGTAGGAAATTACCTAAATAATTTGTATTATGATTAATACTAAGGGCGCATACTTGACTGTTCGTCGTACACCCATATGAAGCCAGTTGTTTAGACCAATATTGATTAATGCTTCGTAGACAGAGTCGCTGCCCACATTGGTCTACGTTGCTCCCGCAATGAGATATCGACAGACCAGTACATCAGCTGCTTGTCTATGCGGATGACGTGAATATGTTTGGAGAAAATCCACAAACTAATAGGGAAAACACAGCAAGTACAGTAAAGAGGTAGATTTGGAAGTAAATTCCGAAAAGACAGAGTATACGATTATGTCTTGCGACCACAACGAAGTACGAAATGGAAATATAAAAATTGGAAATTTATCCTTTGAAGAGGTGGAAAAATTCAAATATGTTGAAGCAACAGTAACAAATATAAATGGCACTCGGGAGGAAATTGAACACAGGATAAATATGGAAAATGCGTGTTATTAATCGCTTGAGAAGATTTTGTCATCCGGTCTGCTGTCAAAAAATCTGAAAGTTAGAATTTATAAAACAGTTATATTACCGGTTGTTCTTTATGATTGTGAAACTCGGACTCTCACTTTGAGAGAAGAACAAAGGCTAAGGGTATTTGAGATTAAGGTGCTTAGAAAAATATTTAGGGCTAAGAGGGATGAAGTTACAGGTGAATGGAGAAAGTTGCACAACGCAGAACTTCACGCATTGTCTTCTTCACCTGACATAATTAGGAACATTAAATCCAGATGTTTGAGATGGGCAGGGCATGTAGCACGTATGGGCGAATCCAGAAATGCATATGGGAAGCTGGAGGGAAAAAGAGCTTTGGAGTGACTGAGACGTAGATGTGAGGATAATATTAAAATTGATTTGAGGAAGGTGGGTTATAATTATGGAGACTGGATTAATCTTGCTCAGGATAGAGACCGATGGCGGGCTTATGTGAGGGTGGCAATGAATCTCCGGGTCCTTAAAAGCCATGAGTAAGTAAGTTCAAAAGGGAAACAATTTAAAGTTTTGATGAAATTGTACTTCAAAGTCTAACGCTGCTGTGAAAAATGCAAAGATTATTGAAATTACTCAAATTTCTGTTAATGATATTCCTTATATACTCTAAGTTCTAATTAGAGAGACGTCAATTGGATTTTTCACAGCAACATGAAACTTTAAACTGTGGTTATCTCAAATTTTTTAATTTTAAGTTTTTTCCCTTTTGAACTGGCCCGTCGATATGATATGATGATGATGATGATATTGATGATTATTATTATTATTATTATTATTATTATTATTATTATTATTATTATTTCTTTTTCTTGGGATCCACAGGGGAACCGGAGATCCCGGAGAAAACCCTTTTGTTACCTGGGTCACTGGCTTTCACAACGCAAGTTATAAATCGGAACGGGGGGAGTGATGTAAATTGTCTTGAAGGGGCTGTTTACCTTCTTATAATTACCTAAATTTTCTCCTGTTTAATGAAGATGTACGTACATTGCCTCCATAGGACGTCGAATCTTCAAATCCGCCACAAAGTGCATCTCTCACGGTACTACTTGTTTGTCAGCCGAAATGAAGTCATGACAGGCGTCGTTTCAGTATTCATACGCGAAAGTATACACGAGCGTACTGTACATCATTGTGTGCGTGCGTGCGTGTTTTCCCCGATAGAAATGAACATGCAATGTATGTTGAGTAAAAAGTGTAAACAGTTTTACATCATCGATCGATACAAGTTTAGCTTCCATATGAGGATGAGAAGTAGAGTATAAAGATGGTCATATACTACAAAATCATGTAAGTGTTTCTTTAAAATTAATAGTAATTTTATAGGCCTAACTAGGAAATAAGACCGAACACAGATATGAGAGGTCTAAGGAACCTTAAACAGACAAAAGATAAGTAACCAATTAAAGCGTAAACAGTCGAAGACATTATTTGTACTAAGCCAACAAAATAAATATACATCTTGTTTACACAACTTTTAACACTATCACTTCGGAATATTTATGATAAGACTTTCTTGTGTTAAATTCTAACGTACCTTGTTGAGTTCTGAGGATGACCCATAAAAGGTCGCAACATGTAAACAAGGTACGTTAGAATTTAACACAAGAAAGTCTTATCATACATAATCCGAAAATTAATATATCAACAACATCGTAATAATAATGTAGACAATTTTTTTTATTTTATTAGGTTATTTTACGACGCTTCATCAACACCTTATGTTATTTAGCGTCTGAATGAGATGAAGGTGATAATGCCGGTGAAATGGGTCCGGGGTCCAACACCGAAAGTTACCTAGCATTTTCTCATATTGGGTTGAGGGAAAATCCCGGAAAAAACCTCAACCCGGTAACTTGCCCCCAACCGGGAATCGAACCCGGGCCACCTGGTTTCGCGGCTAGACGCTCTAACCGTTACTCCAAAGGTGTGGACATGTAGACAAAAGATGAAGTCAACTTAATTAACGAAATTTGCAAAATTCAAGTGCCTCTGTTCTACCTAAACTGCCCAATTTTCTTGTAGAATTTCATGAACACAAATAGGGAAGATTTTCTTTTAGTGAATAACAACTGAAATAACATTTTAGGTATTTAGACGAAATCAAATTTGGATATTTTAAGAGAACCTCAAATTTTATATGTAGATGGGCATTTTAAAAGTTCACCTAAATGTTTTAACCTTTATTAATGTATTAAAATAACATTTTAGGTATTTAGACGAAATCAAATTTGTATATTTTAAAAGAAACTCAAATTCTATATGTAGATGGCCATTTTAAAAGTTCATCTAAACTGTTACAGCCATTATTCACAGCACATGGTGTACATCAAGATACGAACGTCCCTGTCTTCTTCTTTTTATTCCCTGATAAGTTTATTGAAACATGCACCAAAGCATTTAGGAACATTGTATACTTTAAAGTTGCCATTCACAAAGTTGTGAAAACAGTTTCGCTCGAAATATAAGGGGATGTCGATTTCATATAGGGTAGAGCCAGTATCGAAAAATTCAAGCTTGAAACTAAGCGTGTTTATCGAGGGAGAGGAGAGAAGATTGAATTTGTTAAGTTATTTTTTGGGCTTCCTTTTCTGCAACCCGAAGATATTTATGAATGCTTCGTAGATACGCTATAATGGCATTACAATCGAACGCCGAAGAAATGAGAGAGTTCATTGATTACATTGTGGACACATTTACATATTAGACGTCGCCAGCTTTTCTCTTGTGATGTGGGAGAAAAATCATAATAATCAATTATAGTGCTTTTCATATCGTTTAGTTCATACGACTCATTCTCTTCGTGGCTACAATATTTTATTTGGACTCCTGTAATATTTTAACTTATCACTAACAGCAACTGAGACTTAAGCAACTTGTCTAATTGTAATGTTAAGCGCGAAAAACTCGTGTTGTTCTGGGCGGCTAAAGAGCCTTGATGTTCATGAACCCAAACTAAGTTCTATGAAAAGGTGTATAAACACGTCACCAACAACTGCGAATCATTCCATAGGAAACTTGAGTTTTTTCAACGCCAACGGGCGTTACGGGCGCGAGTCTTGTCTGGTTTGCCGTTGTTACTATTGTTGAGTTCCTATTTCTATTATGTGTAGTAGATGGCTTGTGTTCATGAAACTGATTTTAGATTTTGATTAATGTTTATGATATTGGTGATTGAAGCAGTGATGAATCATGTATGTAAATTTCCAATCTGAAATTTGCCATTTTGACTGAGGGAAATCATGAAAACCCCCAGTCAGATGGGCCGGCCATGGGATTTGAACCCGGGCCCTCCCGAATGCGAGTCTCAAACGCTACCGTGTGAGCCAACTTGCTCGATTTGATACATTTTGTTAGTCGTTTTATGAAAGCAGTTTTATTGATGAAAACATAAAACAAGACGGTGTAAACAAAACATGACTATTCTACTCCAGTTGACAGAGAGATAGGTGGCCAATCTGGACGAATTTCATCAAAAATTGTGCATACTTCTTGCGTACTACTTCTGTCATCAAATTTATGATTATCATTAGGATCTCATTCGTGAAGAGTGCTTACAGCAGGTTTAGTTACATAATCTCATATAATTTGTGGTATCTTAGCAATCTTGTTATTGATGTCTTTGCAATGCTGAAGAGTATTCATAAAGTTAGGTTCACAATGAGGGATTTGTGCCTGGGACATATCTTTGATACATACAGTATGTCAGATAGGTCTACATGTGCCCAAGAAACTTATAGTTTATTAAAAGCAAAAGAAAGGATTTGTCCTTGTAAAGTTTTGTTTGTCTTCATTGTTGTTGTTTAGTCAACTGTCCGAAGACAGGTCTGAGCCTCACAAGTGATACAACAAGGCACCACTTATGAGTCAACTAGGCCAGAAGATAATAGGGTAGGTTGGCCAGTTCCTTTCCTCCTCCATTGCATAAATCGCCGATTAGCTACACATTATGCTAATCAAACTTCAGATGCATACAAACAATTATTGTTCTTCCTCTGACACATATCGTCAAGTGAGATGTACTGCCTGATAATAGATGTACATATCAGCCAGAACCTCAATCAGAGGTATTGCCTTCCATATCACCTTTATTTTATATATCATATATATCAATATAATCACAGTCTACTATATACAGTCGCGAAGCTCAATATGTAGTAAAATCCAAACATGGGTAGTTGCCCACCACTGGGATCGCTACTATCGCCTCATCATCGCAGATCACTCTCCTAGCAGCCGACAAAATATGTTATACTTTCGTTGTCGCGTTCTTTTAGAAAAATTAACACCTTCCTTCCATTATTGAAATATTAAATGCATAAAGTTAATTTATTATTTTAATGAAGTATATTAAATTCCACCATAAACTCGAAGATACCTGCAAGAAATAGGTTAATACCGGTATTATTTTTGTTTGTGCAAAACGAACTGAAATTTACTATAATAGCTTCACTCATTCAAGATTATAGCGATAATTAACTATGAAACCAATAAATATTAATTTGCATTTCTCTTTACAACAATAATAATGGAAATATGAATTAATGGAGTAATACGTGTACCGGTACTTGTAGTGTAAGCTTACGTAGTTAACAAAGTGGGATGAGGTTAAGCAATAATAATCACACCAGAATTGGAAATAAAACGTGATCAATAAATTTTATTGTAACAGACTTTTTCTACGTCTCTAGTAAAGCAACAAATAAAAATAATAACAAAATTAACAGCTATAATTAAAAACATATCCTTTGAAGAAAAAAGTAGGCCAAGCAATAATAATCCCACCAGAATTGAAAATAAAACGTGATCAATAAATTTCATTAAACAAACTTAATTTTTCTACGTCTTTAGTAAAATAACACATAAAAATAATAACAAAATTAATAACTACAATTAAAAATATATCCTCTGAAAAAAAAAAAGTAGACCTAACCTCTATTTCTCTGGAAATTTAGCAGTCTAAGTGACAGAACTTTAACCGGTATCTAATGTCCTTTCGGTTAGACTGAAACATTTCATTGTGAAATTTAAGGATATAATGTATTCTAACGTCACAAAGAACTTCAAATTAACAGTTTTGTTTCTGCACGGCATTCTTGTGGAAACCCAGGAACCTTTCTGAATCTTTCGGAAATCGGAAAAAGGATAACTCTGGCCTCTTTCTCTTATAGTTGCTACAATTTATAGCACTACAAAGGCTCCTCCTTGTCCCATATTATTATTCCAATTATTATAATTTAGCCATTAACATTTTCATTATAACCAATAACGAACATTTCACAAGCATCAATGTGAAATACGCAACGAGCTAGCACTCGCTAGAAATACGACACAGTCCGAAGTCGACCATGGACAGTCTATTGTTTCTAGTTGCTAAAGCGCTTTATCACGAGATTTGCAAAAAAACACCTCAAGCTTCGCGACTGTATATAGTAGGCTGTGATGTAATGATGCTCCAAAAATATTATTTCAATAATATTATGAAAAACATTAAAATTCTCTATGTCAAAAAGTGGCTTTGACGTGTCTCAGTTACTCAATCCGTCCTACATTCCGACTGTCTGCCTAGAAGAATTTCTGATAATTGAAAAGCATGGAAGATCCATTCACTTTTTCAGAATCACTCAGATAACCTATAAAATGAAGGAGCACATTTAAAAACACAGTGTGAACCTTGTGTTTGCCATAATCCCATCCCCCCACATAACTTAAATGTTTTCCTTTTATAGCATAATTTTGCAAAAGAGATATATTCCAAAACTATCTTGCTCGATGTGACGTCAGTTTTTCAGCTTTACCAATGTATGCAGAGGAAGTGCCACAACAGAAATACTCATTGTACAACCGTAAAGGGCAGAGGTCTCCAAAAAGCGTATCGTCATTCGTGCTCTCGATGCTGCCCGCCGAACACAGTGTGCTGTAAGGCTAGAGAAGGAGGAGAGACTCGTACCTCAACAGATGGGAGCGATCAGTGGGGGATCGCGGCAACGAGCTGCTTAAGTTTACAAATAATAACATAAAAAAAAAGAAATATCATACTTACTTACTTACTTACAAATGGCTTTTAAGGAACCCGAAGGTTCATTGCCGCCCTCACATAAGCCCGCCAGCGGTCCCTATCCTGAGCAAGATTAATCCAGTCTCTATCATCATACCCCACCTCCCTCAAATCCATTTTAATATTATCCTCCCATCTACGTCTCGGCCTCCCTAAAGGTCTTTTTCCCTCCGGTGTCCCAACTAACACTCTATATGCATTTCTGGATTCGCCCATACGTGCTACATGCCCTGCCCATCTCAAACGTCTGGATTTAATGTTCCTAATTATGTCAGGTGAAGAATACAATGCGTGCAGTTCTGTGTTATGTAACTTTCTCCATTCTCCTGTAAGTTCATCCCGCTTAGCCCCAAATATTTTCCTAAGCACCTTATTCTCAAACACCCTGAACCTATGTTCCTCTCTCAGAGTGAGAGTCCAAGTTTCACAACCATACAGAAGAACCGGTAATATAACTGTTTTATAAATTCTAACTTTCAGATTTTTCGACAGCAGACTGGATGATAAGAGCTTCTCAACCGAATAATAACACGCATTTCCCATATTTATTCTGCGTTTAATTTCCTCCCGAGTGTCATTTATATTTGTTACTGTTGCTCCAAGATATTTTAATTTTTCCACCTCTTCGAAGGATAAATCTCCAATTTTTATATTTCCATTTCGTACAATATTCTGGTCACGAGACATAATCATATACTTTGTCTTTTGGGGATTTACTTCCAAACCGATCGCTCTACTTGCTTCAAATAAAATTTCCGTGTTTTCCCTAATCGTTTGTGTATTTTCTCCTAATATATTCACGTCATCCGCATAGACAAGAAGCTGATGTAACCCGTTCAATTCCAAACCCTGCCTGTTATCCTGAACTTTCCTAATGGCATATTCTAGCGCGAAGTTAAAAAGTAAAGGTGATAGTGCATCTCCCTGCTTTAGCCCGCAGTGAATTGGAAAAGCATCAGACAGAAACTGACCTATACGGACTCTGCTGTATGTTTCACTGAGACACATTTTAATTAATCGAACTAGTTTCTTGGGAATACCAAATTCAATAAGAATATCATATAATACTTCCTCTTAACCGAGTCATATGCCTTTTTGAAATCTATGAATAACTGATGTACTGTACCCTTAAACTCCCATTTTTCTCCATTATCTGTCGAATACAAAAATCTGATCAATAGTCGATCTATTACGCCGAAAACCGCACTGATGATCCCCAATAATTTCATCTACGTACGGAGTTAATCTTCTCAAAAGAATATTGGACAAAATTTTGTACGACGTCAACAAAAGTGATATTCCTCGAAAGTTACCACAGTTGGTTTTGTCCCCCTTTTTAAAAATAGGTACAATTATGGACTCCTTCCATTGTTGTGGTACAATTTCCTTTTCCCAAATAGCAAGTACAAGTTTATAAATTTCGCTATATAATGCGCTTCCGCCCTCTTGTATTAATTCTGCTGGAATTTGATCGATACCTGGAGACTTGTACTTTTTCAGATTTTCTACCGCAATTTCTACTTCTGAAAGCGTGGGTTCGGGTATAAATGGCTCAGCAGTTTGTATTTCAATTTACGTTTGTATATTATTTTGAAATACCATGAAGCTGGAGCCCTGCTATTGACACAAGCCATTGCAAATTCAACCTCTTCTGTTCTATGGTGCCTTTCAGTGCCTGGAAAAGATCTTCCCCAGTTGTATTTTGTAATTACATCTAGAAGACATTCAGACACAGTAAAATGTTCATTAACTCCTCGGATGAAAATGGCTAGGTGAGCTTTGTCATTTCTATCTGTGTTTTCGTCGAATGCATGTGAGCAGGTTGCAAATTGGTTAATTGTGGTTCCGACTTCAGATTTAATTATATTTACAATCATGAAATTCCTTCTCTGAACTGTAATTGGAAACAATTTAATTTTCTTAAACTTTGACTTTGTTCTGGACACAGTATTTTACAAATTATGCTTCTGTAAAGGGCTTCATTGATTTTCCAATATTCCAAGCTAGAACATAACTAGCAAGAAGCTTTTTCTGTTTCAGACTGGGGACACGTGTGTGATTTGTGTTTGTATTTTCTTCTTTCATATTTATCAAAATATTTGTGAGCCTATGCATTACACCAAAAGTGAAACGAAAAATATATGTTTGTCATGCGGAACTGAGTGTAAACGTATTGTAATATACTGATTATTATATATAACCAACAATTATACAGATAGTCCCAAAGAAATTATTTTCACATGTCCAACATGCCTGTAATTGTATGATATTCTTTCTGAAGAGTCGAGTATTGTCGTTGCATATTGAATTTTAACACACGCTTAAGAATTTTCGAGTCCACACCTGTGGAGTAACGGTCAGCGTGTCTGGCTGCGAAACCAGGTGGCCCGGGTTCGATTCCCGGTCGGGGCAAGTTACCTGGTTGAGGTTTTTTTCCGGGGTTTTCTCTCAACTCAATATGAGCAAATGCTGGGTAACTTTCGGTGTTGGACC
Source organism: Periplaneta americana (assembly GCA_025594305.2). Classification (NCBI taxonomy): domain Eukaryota; kingdom Metazoa; phylum Arthropoda; class Insecta; order Blattodea; family Blattidae; genus Periplaneta; species Periplaneta americana. Next base: position 54,605,943 of record JAJSOF020000029.1, read on the forward strand.
CCGGACTCATTTCACCGGCATTATCACCTTCATCTCATTCAGACGCTAAATAACCTTAGATGTTGATAAAGCGTCGTAAAATAACCTAATAAAAAAAAAAGAATTTTCGAACAAATTAAGCATTTCACATTCTCCCCACTAACACAAAAAAAATTCTCTTCCTATTCATCCTTTCATGTACTACGTCCATAATTAGAAAATATTGTGAAACGGTGGAACACTCCGACCAACACAATGATAATGGCAGTCCGCCACTGCTCTTCCTTTGCGCATAAACATTGAGTACAGTGCAGGTGGAGATGGGTGAGGCGGAGCGCGCTCATTACGTACTGGCTTCGGTTCCGTTCAGGGGCTTACTCGCGAGTAGGCTTTTGGAGACGTCTGGTAAAGGGTATTGTATTTTTGGTGCAAGAGAAATGTTCAACATTTACGAAAGCACATTCGTATTTTTGGACCAGGGAAAATACTTTAAAAGAACTTTCGTATTTTTATTTGGTCGGAAATCAGATGTTTACATCACTGATATTTGGTCCGCTAACGATATTGGTGTAATACTACAGACGAGAATATAATTTTGAGCAGAACTCAATTGTTACGAAACATGTAAAACGCATTACTTGATTTCATAACTCTGATCTTTTCTTAATTACTTAAAGTGGGAAGATTTGTAGAGTTTGTGTCTAAAAACAGAGTATTTCAAACTAAATATTTCGGATATAGGAATGAGTACAAATTTTGATAACTCTTAGGTGACTTTTTGCATGTCCAGGACAATTTTCTTTAATTTGTTTTAAGGGATCTCGAAGTGAATGGCACTGCAACTCGATTCATTATTAAACAGATACTTCTCTCCCTCTCTCGTTTTGTAAGTAGTAAATATAGGCTACACTACAGTTGAAGACAAAAAAATGCCGGAAATTAAGAAAAATAAAACATTTCAAGTACACAAATTTATTCAGTCGGCATTTTCAAACACTCTGATGACAATTCGTTTCCGTTCAGTTTTGAGTATCGGTCTATCGATGTCCATACAGCACAACGTTGATAGCATCAACGATAATATAATGTTTAATATTTAATTTCTTAAGGTAGCTACCCGTAATTGGATCTGGGCGTCTTCTGCTGTATCTTCCAAGTGATGGATTCGAAATTCATTCATATCGTGGAAAACTTGTATTTATTTCCGAACTTTACAAAATCTAAACACATTTATATGTTTTAATTATCATTAATATTAATTATTTTAATTCAAATGAGTAAAAATCCAATAGAAAAATATACCACTAAACGCATCCATTTCTTCTGTTAAATGATTTTGATATTTTCATGTTTCGTCTAAATCAGTCATATCAACTGATGTCCATAGGCGCAAGCGCGCGCTTTAGAGCTCAGGAGAGCCTGAGCGCTTTACACCGGAAAAGAAAGAAACAGACGAAAGAGGTACAGCTCGTGCATTTTGTCAAGACATTCACGATGTGCAGTACGGGAACAACGTTTCTATTAAGGAGGTAGGAGTAGAAGGGAAGGTCGGGCGTGTGTCTACCGAGTTCAAGGCAAAGATTAACTGATTCCCCTATAATTCGTAAGTATACTCATCCATAGCTCTGTAGGAAGAGTGGGGAAGTGTCTGGACATAATGCATGCGTTGTAGTATATGCCTCTTGGTCGAGCTATATAGCCTACAGGGATGGCTAGCACTGATTCAATGGATAATGGGAAGAAAACTTATTAGAACTGTTAATTTTTAGGTTTAATTGAGAATATAATCTAATTTTATTTAGAGTTTAGTCTAAATGAAATGAAACAATCTTGTGTATTTAATAAATAACTATTTGCATGTGGTTAACTCTATGGTAAGTAACAATCTGAAAATACAGATTATTGTGACGTTTTGTTAAGTGACCTAAGTTCTGAACTGTCAGCCAAGTTACAGCGAGTTCAGAATATGTGCGTCAGATACGTATGCAACATCCGACGATATGATCACATATCACCGTCCTTAGCAAGTCTTTCGTGGCTCCGACTTAAGAAACGTAGAACTTTACACTCCTTGTCATTGCTCTTTCGAATTCTGCACACTTCAACACCAAATTACCTTTCGTCTCGTTTCTCTTATCTATATTCTAACCACGACGTCAATACCAGATCACTTATCTGTGGCGCGTTAAGTATACCTCTTCATAGAACATCTCGTTATTCATCAGCTTTTACAGTATCCACCTCGCGACAATGGAATTCCCTGTCACAAAGTATTAGGGACTGCAAGACAATAAACACTTTTAAAAACAGCTTAAAAGATCATCTTCTTAGCATTTCACTCCAATCATACTGACTTAAACTATTACTGTCTACATTGTTACTCCTTCCTTTAGACATGTATCCTGATAGTGCTGCATTTTCAAAATTGTCTCATAATAATCTCTTTCTATTATCTAACATTATTTGAAATATATTAACATTCTATGTATTTTAGCTTAATTCTGCTACATAGTTTGTATTTGTGTTTAATTAATAGTTCATAGTTGTTGTTTAATTCGTAAATAACTCTTATATACATGTAGCTCGTATCTAAATCAAATTGTTGAATTCTTTTTAAGTTGATACATATTATGTATGTATACTTTTTGCTGGTTGAGTGGAAGAGAAGGCCTTACGGCCTTAACTCTGCCAGCTAAAATAAATCATTATTATTATTATTATTATTATTATTATTATTATTATTAAATGACATATCATATATTTAAAATCAATAACACTTACAAAAGTAAATGACCGTTGTATATTATAACATTAAAATGCAAACGTTTTCGCCCTTGGGCATAATCACAATATCTTATACAATTTTTACTATATATTAGCTGTAAAATATGTAACAGGTAATTTATGTTTACAATCTTGTGTATTTCATAAATAACTATTTGCATGGTTAACTCTGTGGTAAGTAACAATCTGAAAATTTAAAATGAATATAGATATTAAAATTATATGTCATAAAATTGTAACTAAAATGTAATGTTGGTCTTATATTTCTTAATTATTAAATCGTGATCATTGAAACAACATAATGAACTCATATGATTCCTTTTAAACTTCATAATAGGCCAATATACTTCTGTTGGTTGAATGTTTGTAGTGCGAGTATTGATCTCACTGATTTGGCAATCCATCAAATAATGGAATCGATTCTGTAATATAATTATTATAAGTAAAAATTACTAATATACTCAAATGGAAATTTAAATTAAAAATTATGAGATATTTAATTTGGAATACTCACAATTAAGTTTATATATTTTATTTTATTTTATTTTATTTTATTTTAAATCCACCACTAACAGAAGCAGGCTTTCAATTACAGGTGGCTTACATAGATATATACACAAAATACATAATAAGAGAAAAAACAACAAAACAAACAACACAAATGAAAGAAAGAAAATACATAATGGTAATAGATGCTAGAATATAATATTACAGTTAATATAGTGCCAAATGTCAATATAATGATGCAAAATTACTTCAAAACTAGAGTGAAAACATTATAATACACTTCTTCATAATTTAAATATCTAAGGAAATACAATTCTTTTTAAAATCGTATGAAATATTCAATTGTTTAGCTAAAATCCAATTGAGAATCACAGTTTAAAGACAGAGAATTGTAAGTATTACACATAACAAACAATGGAGAGTTCTTGAAGAAAACAGTTCTAGGAATGGGAATAATAAAAGGTTGCCTATGACGTAATTCTGTTCTTTTTACATTTAACTGAAGGAATTTAAGAAAATCACAGTTATTCAATATATCGTTAACAGTCTTATAGAGTAAAATTTGGCTATTTATTAATCTTCGAGATTTTAAAGTTTTATAATTAAATTCAAAAAGTAACTGATTATATGAAATTTGCTTGTCATAAGACGACATGTGATGTTTTTTAAAACATAAATAACGTAAAAATCTTTTCTGTATCCTTTCTATTTGCATCTGATGGGACTGGAACTGAGGTGACCATATTACAGACGCATACTCTAGCTTACTTCTAACTAGAGTTTTATATATAGTATCAATAGTATTTATATTTTTTAATTATTTTGTATTTCTGATTATAAATCCTAATTTTCTATATGCATCAATCACCACGTGATTTAAGTACATTTTAAAACATAAGTTGTGTGTAAAATAAATACCCAATACTGCATATATATAGGCTATATATACTGAGATGTATATATTTTAAGAATGTAAGTTTTAATTTTAATGCTCATTTTTCACAAGCTTACTTTTTATTCAAAAGGAATATTTTCTCAAGTTTTTTACAGAAAAGTGAAATTTTCAGGTATATTTATTTTGTAACCTTATAAGTATTGATATAATGTTTCATTAAATCTAATATATCATAAATACGTATTACTGTAGATAGTATATTAAGAAATGCTATGGTAAAAATTCTTACGGTGATCATTGACTTTTACTTATTATCATATTGAATCGATGTTACAGTTATATGATCATATATCTGAGCATTGTATGATCATACATCTGTAATATTGACTTTTATTTATCATATTGAATATAGTGTACCAAAAATTGTGAAAATATTTGCATGGAAAATGTTTGTAAGGAAATGAATTAACAAAACAACTACTGTTACACCGTAAACAAAACATGTGTGTCCATGTGTTGTAAAAACGTCAGTTCTATAGCTTCAGTATATTTCGAGAAAACAATTTAATATTCTGATGATAGGAAGTTGCGCACCATTATCACCTTGAAAGCATAATCCGATAAGAGTTTTGTTATGTAATATTAATTACAGTTAAAACATAACGTAGGTAACTTTGCTTATAATATTATTTTGATTAGTTTTTTGATTACTTTTACAAGGCTAAAGATACCATCGATATCAATTCCATCTTACCATGTCATACTCAATCTCTTTCTTTGGGATATCACTTTTTTATGAATGATGTCTCATTTACTTAGTACAGTATAGTTGTACTACTATGGAATTTACGTGAATATTCCTTCTTAACTCTCTATTATGTTATTAACGTTTTAAACACAACTGCAATATTTTTAGTAGGTTATTTTACGACGCGGTATCAACATCTCAGGTTATTTAGCGTCTGAATAAGAAGGTGATAATGCCGGTGAAATAAGTCCGGGGTCCAGCACCGAAAGTTACCCAGCATTTTCTCAAATTGGGTTGAGGGAAAGCCCCAGAAAAAATCTCAACCAGGTAACTTGCCCCGACCGGAATTCGAACCCGGGCTACCTGGTTTCGCGGCCAGACGCGCTAACCGTTACTCCACAGGTGTGAACCAACTGCAATATTAGAAAATAAAAATTGGTGTTAGTACTTTTGTTTTACAGACAGGAAGAAGTCTTATACAAATAACGATATAAAATTTCACTTTCCGGTTGAAGTTTGTCACTGTTTTCTTAATCCTATAGGCTGCTCTTTCATTTGGTCTACATAATCCTCCTCCATCCATACCTAGCGCTTAATGCCCGCGCACGACGTCAAGATCAGAAAAATGCGATTGCTTTGACATCACTGGTATAATTAATAGTTACGTCTGTATTACCTATGTTCAAAATAACTTATTCAAAACACATGTTACAACTGAAAAAATCAAGTTTTTAATAATCCGTAATTTATCTATTTACTCATTCTCATAAAATATTTGTAATTATAACAGATATTATTCAGTGCACTCAATCCATACAAAAGTTTCGTGCTTTTAGACGCCGATATTTTTCACATTTATAACAGAAATGTTATAATAGTTTAAATTATGTAGTATTCCAAAGAATAAGAAGATAAAATACGGTTGCTTTTTGGTGATTAGGTGTCAATAATAGATTGTGAATTATATGTAAATGGTGAGAAAACTGTTCCAATAACATTCGTCTTCACGACAAATTCCATTTGAACTCGCCGGGATTTTAACCCAGGTTTCGGGAGTTTAAAAGCGACTTTGAAGTTGTTGGGATAACTGTGCAAGTTGTTAAGCATATTTTTAAAATGTGGTGTTTCCCCCCCCCCCACAATGCAACACCCTTAGTTCACTGATTTCACTTGTCTTTTCTCAAGGATACTAGAAGGGAACTTCACTTCTGTTGTCAACGCATATAATCGTTCGATGTATTGCCCGTTTAATTCAATCTTATTCAGAACAGCTACTATAAAGAGCTCCATTCGCCGTCACACATATTACACATCTACTTAAAAATTGAAGCGTTTAGTTTCATAAAGGTCTAATTGCCAAAATCACAATTTCACAGCTAACACTTTTAAATGGATCCATGTGTCCCGTCCAATGCATTTCAGAAGGGTATATACAGAGTGGGAATTAAAATTGCTGATGAGAGGGGGATAGAATCCTAGATAGGGAATACCATACATAAAATTATTATTATCCTCATTCGATACGGCTCAACGCTTGGTCGCACTGAGTTGCTTGTCTTGCATCTTGATCAAAATAATAATTATATCCATGAGCAGGCTTAAGATAAGATGTGTAATTCCTAAGTTATTGATTGTTGACAGCTTGCCGGTGATGATAATAGGCCTACAGAAATATCTTCTTTGCTTACTTTATAATTTAGAAAGTACATATAGCCTACTCGTATTAAAACAATTACATTTTGTGAGGGGGGATAGAAGTTATCCCTGGCAGGGATGTTAATATGAATTTATGAAAGGCGGATAACTTTCCAACAGTGGGAAATCCTTCCCATCCCACCCCGTTAATTCGCACTTTGGGTGTGTGTATATATATATATGTATGAATGAATGAATGAAATAGCCTTTGGATTTCCCGTGAAGGGCTATGGCCTCCTAAAAAGGGGAGCTCTTTAGAGATCATGCGGTGAGCTAATCCGTATGACTGTAGGTTCTGTTCTACGAGTATATACGTTTGTTCGTCGTTCGTGTGTGTACACTTGCACTCTCACTCGATACTTGCAAACTGTAGCGATCTCCATTCTTCTCGGTTCTTGGCTGTTCTGGACCACAGGGGTCCAGCTAGGCTCTTGAAGAAGTCCGCCCATCTGGTCCCAGGTCTTCCTCGGTTTCGCCTCCCGATGCGTGGGTCCCACGTGGTGGAAATATGCGCCCATCTGCAGCCTTGAAGTCTCGACACGTGACCTCCCCATTTCCATTTCAGGCGTTCCCCTTGGTGTGTCATGTCTCTGGTGTTTGTCATCTGCTTGAGTTTGGTGTTGGAAATCTTGTCTCTGAGGGAGAGTCCTAGGATTTTCCTCTCCATTTTGCGCTGGCAGATCTGAATCTGCGTCTTCTGGTTCACGGTCAGTTTCCAGGTCTGACAGCCGTAAAGTAAGGTTGGGAAGATACAGGATTGCAGCACCTCCAGCTTTAGTTTGCGGTTCAGTTTCTTGTCAAGGAGTATGAATTGCAGTGACTAGAAAACTCTCCATGCTGATGAAATTCTTCTTTTTAGTTCTCTCGTCATGCAGCTTTTGAATCCGACTAATTGGCCCAGATAGATGTATTCCTCCACGTACTGTAATCTGGTTGCGTTGACTTGGATTGGTTGTGGTTGGCTGTTCGTCATGACTTGGGTTTTTTCCATGTTCATGCTTAGGCCTGCGTGTGCGCTGCAATCGCTTAGTTCCTGTATCATCTCTTGTAGGTCGGTGGCGTTTTTAGCGAAAAGTACGATGTCATCCGCGAATCTTAAGTTCGTCAGCCGATATCCGTTTATATTGATTCCATGTCTTTTCTTCCACTTTAGCTTACGGAATGTGTCTTCCAGGAGGCTAGTAAATAGCTTTGGTGAGATCGGATCCCCTTGTCGGACTCCTCTTTCTATTCTGAATGTTTGTCCTTCTCGTTCTGTCATCACGGTGGCGTGCGAGTCTCCGTAGAGCTTAGTTAGGATGTTGATATATTTATCCCTCCGAAACCCATATTAGTACCAATTTATTCCAAGAGATCTATCTCCAACGCTTCAACGTGGATCTACGTCCTAACGCCCCACAAATATAGTACTGTCCATTTAAACCCTTATGAAATTAAACGCTTCAAATTATTGTTTACACGGAGAAGTTATTCAGCTCTTACAGCCCCAGTTTCCCTTCATTTGCTCGCCTTGAGCTTTTCTGACGTACACAGAAATGTTTATACTAATTTGTAATTGTGTGGTAACGGTCTGTGGCTTTCTTCAGATGTTTTACTTATCCGATTTTAATATTCATAATTTATTTTAAAAAAATAATGCACTAATGTGCTGTACATATGTATCTTTTTATGGAAACTGGTTAATGAATAAACCTGAATTTTTTCTGCTTAATAAGAGAACACAAATATAACCTATTATGCATAGACTTTTCCATATTCCTCACCTTTCATTTTTATATAATTTTTAATTTTGATAAAAAAAATTGGATTACAAATTAGTCTTCTTTGTAATATGCAAAATAGAAGAGAGCATATAGCATAATTCTTTTGCAAGATAAAGTGAATCTACTCAATAAAACTGGCATGCAAGGTTTAATTCAATTATCTCAAATGGTTACTTAGAAAACGGTACAGTAGTGGCAAAAAAAAACAGGACCGACCCTTGTAGCTGATACAAAAGAATCCTGTGGTGTGTCTTGTGTCAAACTGTGGCAATTTCAATATGGATGGTGAAACCAGAGGTATGTACTGCTATTTAATGTAAAAATAAGCAAGTAATATTTGCCGTATGGAGCTAGAAATGTAATATTGATGCCAGATGAAAATAAAACTCTCAAAGTTTTTTCGTCTCCAAGTTTGAGGCACTGAAGGAAAGAAAAGACGGTAAGAGTCGAACAAATGCAATACATTTCATTGTTATAATTAATTATACAAGATGGATGTGTTTTGTGACTACCAAAATTTCAATCTGTGACTCTGAAATCATCTACAATGGTCGGTCCGTTCTTTTTTGCCACTATTGTACATAAGTATTGAAAAATATAAGTTACGAGAAAATGCGAACAAAGATAAACATTGTTTTCAGTATCCTAAGCTCCTTATATGTTTCAAAATTATCCATATGCATAACCGGGACAGACTTTGGCCCTCAAATTTTGAGGGAAGATTTTTGAAACTTTGTACTATTTAATGAGACAACAATTTGTTTTGGTTTTTTTACCATTTTGACTGATATCTTTCTTTAAGCGCGCAATATTCCGAAGAATATATGTCTCGGCAGCAGCTGGCAGAGCTGTTCACCGTAGATATCTGTGCGAGAAAACTTGCAAAAGCAGCAAAAAGAAACTTCGTTTTTTTGTAAAATATACAACTTTCTATAGATTATTTGGAAACTGAACTTGCGTATTATTCAGTTAATCTTCAGAGGACGAACTTTAACACATTCTATTAAGAATGTCACAATACTTAATCCTAGTCCTAGAAAAAGGCACAGAAATCCAGATAATAAGTAAGACAATTTAAAAGGACTGTACTCATCTTTCAAACTAACTATTCCACTTGTTACAGGTTTCATTTCAAGAATGTTGTCAATAGTTTTGTCAATAAAACCTGCTTCAATGGCACGCATTAAAACTTGGTTCATTCTCTTCATAAAAGGACTTCCCTTTGGGCAAGCGTCACTACGGGAAAGTTCAAAACATTTCCGCTAATTTCATGAAACGGAAACGTAGATACATCTTCATAATTTGAATTAACAAAATGAATGATTGAAACTCTGCTAGTGAGGGTCGCCGCATTATTATCCATATTCTTGTAATTAAGACACCAAACGGTGAATCGGCACTTATTTCTTGGTATCATTATTTTCTGCAAGTCGTCACTTAAATATTCATTTAGGAATCTGTCAAAATACAAAGGCAAATCAGATTCTAAAACTTCAACTAAACTATTCATTTGGTATTGTAACCCAGGGTTAGCAAGATAAGAAGTGACGAATGTTTGAAACACAGTACTTAAAGCGAAGCAGAAAATCACCCAGAAGATAAATATGCATCTCAGTGTCGTAGTGATGGGCATCTCTGGCACAGATGCACTTGTGACAACGCACCACGTATGGATCAAACATTTGATTAAATCTCCATAATGTGATGATTCGTGGGCACAAAGCTTTGAATTAGCAGTCACCATGTACCACATTAAAATACCCACAATTATTATAATAATGAATATTGCATACCAAGTAGATACCGAAAATACACGTGTTAAACTCAACCAACGATCATATGGCAATGCTTTCGGAACAAAAATCACGATATTGTCTGCCATATAACTCAGCGATTGTTCAAATAACAATCGTTTATTTAGCGTTTGTTTAAATGCCTTTATCGCTATGTCGGTTTCGTCATGCATTAAAAGCGCCTGCAAGCCTATCCAAGTTCCATTGTCTAGTCTATAACCCCAGTGTAAATTCTCAGGAACTTGTACAAAATCAATACTGAAGTTCATTACTTCGGATATTAGCTGTAAAATACGAATTTCTATTCCAGAAATTCTCTCGGCATAGGATTTGTTTCCCTTCTTTAATTCAATGATGACAAATGGAGATTTAACACTTGTTGCAACCCGGATATTACAGGCTTTGAAGTCTCGTGGGATTTTTTCTGGGAACAAATTTATGTTTTGTATGAATTTACCACCATTTGCATTATAAACAAATGTATCAAATATGACAGGTCTTATTAGAGTTCCGCAGTGTCCTGAAGGTAGTTGATATGGAAGCCACGAATGTATCGATACAACTTCACCACAGTTTTCATTCTCACCATTGCTCACCACGATCACATTTTCTAATTTCGATTTCCACGTATCACTTAAAATCATCTTCACCATGTCTTCCAAAGATTCACTACTACTCACATCTACTAACACCACCAGAAAGCACGCCCTTGAATTCCACCCGGAGTAGGTTTTCAGTTGTTTGATCTGCTCTCTGATGTCCAGTAATGTTGCCGCTTTATTACCTGGATAATATTTTGAAACCAAGATGTAGGCGCTATGTTTGTCGTCGTTTCTCTCATCCCAATACAAGGGATCCATTTCCTTTATTTCTGCTGTAGGAAGTGAGATCACTAAAGGCCACTGACTATGAAGATGAAGACGCTGGAGTAAAGAATTTAGGATATCATCTTTCTTTTCTGATGTAAGAAATTTCTCGTTCATTCTGACTTGGTTTGGGAGTTTGGTCGTTGAAGAGTTAATGTTTTGGGACGTAGAGTAAACAATAGTCTTACCGAGAGGTAGGAATTTCTCAGCGATGTTTAATACACATTCCATTGTAGCTTCATTGGGCTCTCCCTTGGTAGTCCATAATCCCACAATAAATAACACCTGTAATCAGAATAAATGTAATGTGTAAGAGTTTATTGCTTAGGAAGCTAAAAACCGACAATATTAATAATAATAATAATAATAATAATAATAATAATAATAATAATAATAATAATAATAATCTTGGGCACGGCGCCCATAAAGGGCTAAGATCAACTAGCTGCCTCATGTTATCATGCCTCAGCAGAGGTGAACGATCATCTAACGTGCACGGGTGAATCGTGTGGTTAGCACGATGATCGCCTCAGCCATTATAGTTAAACCATGAAACAGGATTTGACTACCTACTCTAGGTCCCAAAATTCATCACAATGCTGACACTAGACAAATTTTTATGAGAAAAATTTCTTCTCCATGAGGACTCGAGCCAGGGCACACTCTGTAATAGTACCAGGCATGACGCCTTAGACCACAAGCTGCGAGGCCGGAAAGTCACGGGTTCGATTCGCGATGAGGTCGTAAAATTTTTTCCCCATTGATCCAATCTCCCTGGCTGCACTACTCAGTTTCTAACAGAAAAAAATTAGTACCAGGGATATTTCATTGGGAGGGGAGAGGGAAAGGAGGGGTTACATAGGGCTATTATCCCTACTAGTGTCGTGCATTATAGACGCTATGTTCGGTTCTTTACAATCAGATCTCATGCTTAACTGGGGGAGGTGTGACTACATAAATTCTTGTAACAAAGACAGCAGAGCAGGTTTAGCGCGGCTAAGATTGGGGGCATGGAAGGGTAATAAAATTGTCAACGAAGAAGTTGAGCGTCTTTGTCCGCTTTGCAAAGAAAAGGATTCCTATAAGCATATTTTATTACTGTGTGTTTGAGAATAAGGTGCTTAGGAAAATATTTGGGGCTAAGCGGGATGAAGTTACAGGAGAATGGAGAAAGTTACACAACACAGAACTGCACGCATTGTATTCTTCACCTGACATAATTAGGAACATTAAATCCAGACGTTTGAGATGGGCAGGGCATGTAGCACGTATAGGTGAATCCAGAAATGCATATAGAGTGTTAGTTGGGAGACCGGAGGGAAAAAGACCTTTAGGGAGGCCGAGACGTAGATGGGAGGATAATATTAAAATGGATTTGAGGGAGGTGGGGTATGATGATAGAGACTGGATTAATCTTGCACAGGATAGGGACCGCTGGCGGGCTTATGTGAGGGCGGCAATGAACCTTCGGGTTCCTTAAAAGCCATTTGTAAGAAAGTAAGTAAGTAAGTGTTGAATTGGAACATGTACGGAAAAATATTTACCACCCTCGATGCTAAGTCAGAGTAGGAGTTCGCTTGCATGTCTTTACCTCATGGGGAATAGAGAATGGGAACAAAAGACGGGATTGTTCCTCTTGAAGGCGAGAAAGATTAGAGCTGCAGCTGTCGAAGTTTGCGACGCGAACTGAGGAAGGGATAATAGTATCCACCCAACTGTACATTTGTAGGTCTTTTAGGTTAGGATATATTATATAATGTGTTTTATTGTGCCATTTCCATTTTTAATATGTGTGTTCTTTTAGAGAGTAGTTGGATGTAATCATAGGTGGGGGGGGGGATTTACAAAGGAGGACTTGTTTCGGGTACAAAGCACGTACGGTCAGAAGACCCGTGCATTGGATTTTAGATAAAATTATGATAATATAAAATTTGTATGTATAATATTACTCAATAAATCCATCTATCTATCTAAAATGTTCGGTTCAAATTTGTCGAATATGGCGAGGTGCGATATCCTCCAATGTTCGCTCTGCAGAAGGAGGCCTGTCGTGTTTGTTTCACCTTGATTCGCTGTCCTCCACTCCCACCCCTTGGTGTTATAACCACTTAAGGGAAGACTCCACTGAAAATCATGAAAATTTTTCCAAATCTTTTTAGCTATTTCACTTATTCAGAATTTATATTTTCATACCCCAAATGGATTCAGCTCAATTCTGATTACAAATACTCGTATGTTTACACTTTTTAAATTAAGGCTGGAAGGGGGCGTGGAATTTAAAGAGCTGTCAAAATTGTTTTTCATCGAAAAATTCTTTTTTAAATTTTCTTATTACAAATCTAGTAACTCTTTGTTGGCTCCCTGAAGTTACTAGATGAATGTAGCGGAGGAGAATATTAATTTACATAAATATTCATTTTATTTTCAAATCTATTTTTCTGTGTTCATTTTTGTTGATTCAACACCAACTTTCTTATCCCAAATATTAATCAATCTGGATGAAATTTTTACTGCAAGTATTTATGAGGAAGCTGCATGTTTCTATGCATTTATTTTGTGAGAAATATTAGTAAAATAAACTAGCAGCATTAAGAAATATATTAATAAAATAAACTAGCAACATTTCTCACAAAATAAATGCATAGAAATGCAGCTACCTCATAAATACTTGCAGTAAAAATTTCATCCAGATTTATTAATATTTGGCATAAGAAAGTTGGTGTTGAATCAACAAAAACGAACACAGAAAAATAGATTTGAAAATAAAATGAATAATTATGTAAATTAATATTCTCCTCCGCTACATTCATCTAGTAACTTCAGGGAGCCAACAAAAAGTTACTAGATTTGCAATCAGAAATTTTAAAAAGAATTCTTCGATGAAAAACAATTTTGACAGCTCTTTAAATTCCACTCCCCCTTCCAGCCTTAATTTAAAAAGTGTAAACATACGAGTATTTGTAATCAGAATTGAGTTGAATCCATTTGGGGTATGAAAATATAAACTCTGAGTAAGTGAAATAGCTAAAAAAAATTTGCAAAAATTTTCATGATTTTCACTGGAGTCTTCCCTTAAGGATTTTAGCACAGACCTTGCTATTAGTTTTTCATATGGAATGAGACGAAGTGTATGGTGTTTTGGTTGCCTCTCTCATGTTCGAACATTTCAGGACAATAATCCCTACTGTCGTTAATAACAAAGGAAGAGGAGCATTTTCCTTCATCTATTCATTTCTCTCTAAATTATAAATTTCTCTTCATTGTACTTTCCTCTTCCCTCATTTCATACCTTTGATTTCTTTAAAAATGAAATAGTGACGCACGTGCTTCGTTAATATTAAATAAAGGTGAACAACTGAATATGCTACTTTCCTTATGTTATGCTATGAGAGTGAGCTAGCTTTTGCAGATGATGTGTTGTTGATGGAAATCCCAGAAGGAGATAGGCTATACAGAGAACCGTCCATAAATTTCACTCATAGCTTAATAAATTCCCCTTTAAAGTAGTCTAATAGCATCCAAAGACAGATAAGTAGGTAGTTCAAAAATGCAAATAAAAAAATCAATCACTGAGTAGCTGTTCCACTTCCAGTATTTGGGATATGACATCACTTACCTATCAAACATATACAAAACAAAACAAAACAAAACAGAAAAATTACAAGCAGTGTGGAACCATACAAAAAGTCCTTGGGGGGGAGGGGAACAAAAGAAGAAACACTTTATTAACGTTGTATAAAACGCTGGGTTTACCTGTATACTTATAATTGAGGCACTCAGAAGCAAAGTGATACAAGTGACATTTAGTAAGATTTGAGATAAATGACTTTGAAGTTGAAAAGGAAATTAAAAACTCCGTTACACGACTATGTTGCTGTAAATTTACAGTTGTGTATGTTGGTACCTATATTTTTTTAACTTCTAAATAGAAATTATCTATTCTAAAAATGTTTATGTAAAATAGGGTCCTAAAGTCACTTGTATTATTTTTCCACGAAAATATTTTTGTGGAGAAGTAATATAAGTGCAACAGTTCTCAGTATTTTTATATTATTTAAAACAAGAACAAGAACATTGCTTACAACTTTCAAACATTCCTGTCTTAACAGCATTTGAGCTTTCTGATCATCATATTATAAGACAAAATGTGTCTGCATAACCGAAAGAATCACTCAGTCAGTCTTCTCAACGTATCCAGCTGTTTGCTGACAACATAAAGTCCACTACAGTCTATTCGGCTTTTGTTTTTCATGAAAAGTGAGGGGTATTTTGAACGATGTTCATTGTAGATGCCTGTTGCTAGTAGCCAGAGTAGTCAACATATACTGCAGAGCTGTGTCTTCTGCAATTGGTATTGATGATTTTAATTTACTTATTTTGTGGTTTATGGATGGACAGTATAGAAGAATAAGTTCTAGATCTTCATCATGATTATTACACGACAGACAAGTAAGAGTATCAGAAAGGTGAAACCAGTGTAGGTACAATTGAGTGATAATGTGATCTGTTGTGGCTCTTGTTAAAAATGTTTGAACATGTCTGGGCAATTTTTTGTACATTTCCAGGTCATTTGGTTTCTTTTGAACGGACTGTAAAATTTTTCCTTTTTCAGAAGAGAACCAAAAATATTTTATCCATAAGTTTATAAAATGAGACTTTACTGAAGCAAAGGCACTGGATAGAGATATCACTTGAAGAGGTCTTGGTTGCAAATATGTTGCCTATTTCACAGCGTTATTGACTTTCTCGTTTCCAGGTACACCACAATGACTAGGTATCCATTGAAATGTTATTTCCTTTTGGAGTTTTTTTTAAATAATTGATTAAATGGCGATCTTACTCGTGTTAATTATGTAAGTATGTGCGGCTTACACTGTTTCGGTGCTTCTTCACACCATCCTCAGAGCACTACTAGATCTCGGCGCCATCTCGAACTTCGCTGCCTTTTGTGTGGCTGCGTTTGAGTTTTTTTAGTTTACTTAGTTGTTTCGGAATTGGAATAATTCTATGTGCGTATAGGTTTGGTACATATTTAACTATATATTAAATATAGCTTCCTTGTAGTCGGTAAGTATGCAAATAGATTTTTCAGAAATTTGAGTAACACACAGAAGAGCAGCATCAATAGCTACCAATTCAGTGTCAAGACGGAGGAGGATGAACATGGTATGAAGTAACTTTCTTGATATTTTGGAACATATTACCCTGCTCCTGATGTCCCAACATCAGGGTTTAGAGATCCATCTGTATAAATTTGAATATGTATGTATGTATTTATTTATTCACACTGCAATGGATATATACCCGGTGGCAGTGGTAACTAATTACACTCAATAAAGACAATAATAAATTTGTTAATTAAAAATACACTTAATAATAATACCAATAATTAATACTAACAATAATTTATAATAATAATAATAATTAATAATAATAATAATAATAATAATAATAACAAGGAACATCCTAAATTAAATGAAGCACGATCGGTTAAAATAACATTTAAAGTAAATCTAATTTGTACCTTAAAACTGTGTTCGAACTAAAACCCACGAGTATGATATGTTCATATCTGCACAAGTACCTTTCAGCACTACACTCATTTCGCTGTCAACTCACTCACTGCACTGGAACTACGACACATTTCACTGATTCTATCCTGATTTCACTAACACTTCAAAAACATTTCACTGTTCAAATACTTTGCACTGCCACTATAAACTATAAAGCTTCACTGACAGGAACACGTTTCACTTACTCAACACACTTCACTGACACAACAGACTTCACTGGCACAACATAATTCTTCACTGATAGAACACTTCAGTAACAAAATATCAATTACACCCTTTAAATACTGTGTATAATTATCGTCTATTAGTAAAGTTCTTAAGCCTATTTTTAAATACATTTTTGGTTGTTGGTAAAGCCTTTAATAAGTCTGCAGGTAAAGCATTCCAGTCCCTGATAGTACGATTGAGAAAAGAAAACTTTCCAGTGTCCGTCCTCTGTCTTCTTTCCCTCAATTTATATGAGTGGTCGTTCCTTGAAGAGTAATTTGGAGGCTGCAACCTATTTTTTATTTCTCTCCAGGCAGGCTCACCTCTTATATGTGCTGCAGAGTAGTTCCATGGCATCTAACTTAAGAATGTATGGAGGATCATTTTTGGAATGATTTCCTGGAATTTGTATGCTATGTTATGGAATTAACCATTTCCATGTAGGAATTTCTCAACTGAAGTTTTAACAATGAGTGTGTCTGTGATATAGACTAGTATTTCTTCCTTGTTTATTTTGTAGAAATTACACAGGATATTATCTGACAGCTTGAAGAACATCTGAGATCTGGATGAGGCTTGCAATTTTGAATGTATTTTTAGATCCTTTTTTAATACATAGTGTCTGATAGGTTGAATATTACATTCAATTTCTAGGGCAACAGTTGATGTCGTTTTTAGTACTCCGAAAGAAGAGGGTTAAGGAAATGTTTAATTTTAAATGAAATTCAGCCTTAGTCACTGTTCATTACGTCACTAGCCTCATCTGAAGAAGTTACATCTCTCTCTGCTGCAACATCTATGTTTCTGTCATGAAGTGCATCTGTAGGACTCCTACCGTGAGTATTCCTTGAACTTTCTCTTCCACGCACTCTTCCACGTCCTGCAGTCCTTATTATAGGCCCATCCTTCATGCTTCAGGTCATCAAATAAAGAGTAGTGTATGGGTGGGATGAATTTCTTTAGCCATTGCAAGTTGCTCCAATTAGCAAAAGTTCTCCTTATTGTGTAGTTGGTCCAGCTCAATGTGTGCAGGCCTTCCACGAAGATGTTTCGAACATGTAATATGTTACCTCTCTCCAATGTAGCAAATGAATTAGTCATAAACAGAAGTAACGCAACAACACTATGTAAACAACGCACTTGTATTAGTTTGCCTCTCAGTCAAAATTCTGAATGCATTGTAATACAAGAGTAAGGCCAACATGGAGCAGCACTGATTGGAACTGCACTTATATTACATTTTTTCTGAACAGAAGTGAATTTAAAGATTTAGAATATACACTTATCTTAATTTTTTTTTAATGTCACTTGTATCACTTTGCTTCTGAGTGCCTCAATTATCATGTAGTTAATAAATAATCAATAAAACGCTTATTTTATTACGGTAAGGATAATTACATTATTAGAAGGGAAAAACCATAATATAATGTGCAGACCACTTACATTTAGTAGATTTCTTTTTGATGTAGCTAATGTGTACAGAGTACTTAGGCTTAAATTTATAGGATTTCTCTTTAATATACGTATTGCATACAGAAAACAATCGAAATATTTATTTTTGATGTAGCTAATGTGTACAGAGTACTTAGGCTTAAATTTATAGGATTTCTCTTTAATATACGTATTACTTACAAATGCCTTTTAAGGAACCCGAAGGTTCATTGCCGCCCTCACATAAGCCCGCCAGCGGTCCCTATCCTGTGCAAGATTAATCCAGTCTCTATCATCATACCCCACCTCCCTCAAATCCATTTTAATATTATCCTCCCATCTACGTCTCGGCCTCCCTAAAGGTCTTTTTCCTCCGGTCTCCCAACTAACACTCTATATGCATTTCTGGATTCGCCCATACGTGCTACATGCCCTGCCCATCTCAAACGTCTGGATTTAATGTTCCTAATTATGTCAGGTGAAGAATACAATGCGTGCAGTTCTGTGTTGTGTAACTTTCTCCATTCTCCTGTAACTTCATCCCGCTTAGCCCCAAATATTTTCCTAAGCACCTTATTTCAAACATATGAACCAATGTTCCTCTCTCAGAGTGAGAGTCCAAAAACCATACAGAAATCGGTAAAATAACTTTTTTAAATTCTAACTTATCTAGATTTTGGACAGCAGACTGGATGATAAGAGCTTTCAACCGAATAATAACACGCATTTCCCATATTTATTCTGCGTTTAATTTCCTCCCGAGTGTCATTTATATTTGATACTGTTGCTCCAAGATATTTGAATTTTTCCACCTCTTCGAAGAATAAATCTCCAATTTTTATATTTCCATTACATAATGTACAATATTCTGGTCACGAGACATAATCATATACTTTGTCTTTTCGGGATTTACTTCCAAAGAGTACTTAGGCTTTAAAATTTCCGTGTTTTCCTAAGTATTTTCTCTAACATATTACGTCATATAGACAAGAAGCTGATGTAACCCGTTCAATTCCAAACCCTGCCTGTTATCCTGAACTTTCCTAATGGCATATTCAAAAATAGGTGATTTAATCTAAATATTTCTTTTGATGTATCTAATGTGTACAGAGTACTTAGGCTTAAATTTATAGGATTTCTCTTTAATATACGTATTGCATATAGAAAACATAATCTAAATATTTCTTTTTGATGTATCTAATGTGTACAGAGTACTTAGGCTTAAATTTATAGGATTTCTCTTTAATATACGTATTGCATACAGAAAACATAATCTAAATATTTCTTTTTGATGTATCTAATGTGTACAGAGTACTTAGGCTTAAATTTATAGGATTTCTCTTTAATATACGTATTGCATACAGAAAACATAATCTAAATATTTCTTTTGATGTATCTAATGTGTACAGAGTACTTAGGTTTAAATTTATAGGATTTCTCTTTAATATACATATTGCATACAGAAAACATAATCTAAATATTTCTTTTTGATGTATCTAATGTGTACAGAGTACTTAGGTTTAAATTTATAGGATTTCTCTTTAATATATGTATTGCATATAGAAAACATAATTTAAATATTTCTTTTTGATGTATCTAATGTGTACAGAGTACTTAGGCTTAAATTTATAGGATTTCTCTTTAATATATGTATTGCATACAGAAAACATAATTTAAATATTTCTTTTTGATGTATCTAATGTGTACAGAGTATTTAGGCTTAAATTTATAGGATTTCTCTTTAATATACGTATTGCATACAGAAAACAATCTAAATATTTCTTTTTGATGTATCTAATGTGTACAGAGTACTTAGGTTTAAATTTATAGGATTTCTCTTTAATATACGTATTGCATACAGAAAACATAATCTAAATATTTCTTTTTGATGTATCTAATGTGTACAGAGTACTTAGGCTTAAATTTATAGGATTTCTCTTTCATATATGTTTTGCATATAGAAAACATAATTTAAATATTTCTTTTTGATGTATGTAATGTATACAGTGTACTTAGGCTTAAATTTATAGGATTTCTCTTTAATATATGTATTGCATACAGAAAACATAATTTAAATATTTCTTTTTGATGTATCTAATGTGTACAGAGTATTTAGGCTTAAATTTATAGGATTTTTCTTTAATATATGTTTGCATATAGAAAACATAATTTAAATATTTCTTTTTGATGTATCTAATGTATACAGTGTATTTAGGCTTAAATTTATAGGATTTCTCTTTAATATATTTATTGCATACAGAAAACATAATTTAAATATTTCTTTTTGATATATCTAATGTGTACAGAGTATTTAAATGTATAGGACTTATTGTAATGTATGTATGTATTGTATACAGACAACTCGTACTTAGAATATTTCTTTTACATTTATCTGTTGTATAAACAAAACTGATAGTTTCAATATTTATATTTATATACTGTATCTATTGTGTACACACTACGTATATTTTGAAGGGTTATCTTCCATCTTTTAGCACTTTTCTAACCGAAAATGCTCAAAAGTTTATAGATAGCCTTCATGTTGCAACCACATTCAAGAAACTTATCAGTTCTTCTGTCTTAGTGCCAACTAATATTTCTTTGACGTTCAAAGATCTGACTTGTAATCAAACGAAATTTGATAGAATATTTTCTTTAGTTATCCAATTCTATGAATAGATGGCGAAGCTAACAATCAGTGTCGCCAATAATACATTATATATCCAGGATAAAATATCTATGGCCTTACGTCCACTGATGAAAATGTCAATAGCAATAATGTCCACACTTTAAGGTCCGCTACAAATGAGTCATTCCACGTCAAATCGCACAAAATTATACAAATTTTTACCTTCATATTTCTGATTGCGTATATATTTTTTTTACCGACTCTATGCTTCTAATAAACCAACAAGTGTGTTTTTATTTCCTCCTAAGTCCACATGTTTTTAAAATATTGCATGCTAAAATTCGTTAAAAATGTCGCACAATGCAACATTTAAAGTGTCATATTTCTGAGGATATTGATTTTAATATTTTTTTGAAGAATGCATTTAAAAGCTTAAAGTACTATCTCTTGATTAATATTTACTATCTAATTTTAATATAATTATTACAAATATTTGTTTATGATTCAATTTTTAAAAGTTAGGTATCAATGTGAAATAGCCGTATTAAAAATCTAAAAAATAAAGTGCCTACTAGGTGCACTGAAGCATTCTTAATAATTCCAGAAAAAATCACAATGGATCTCCAATAGTTTAATGGAAATTTAATTACTTACGAAACAATGTGTAGCGGTCGGTGCAGCAGCAGTAGACGGGAAGCGTTGAAGCGCGCTGGGAGGTTTATCGGCGCAGGATGATCTAGTGAACGTTGCAACATTACACCCAGTATGGATCAAGTCACTCAAGAAAACACTGCTAATTTACTTGTTATATCTTCAAATATTTGTACATCATGCTTTTTAAACGTTTGTTTTCATTCACACTACACTTTAAATTTCCGTTCGCCTACTTTCTTTCTCGAAAGAAAATTGTTGTACTAAATCTTCAGTTTCTGACGACGGAGTGAAAGAATGTAATTTTAATGTACCAGTTATTGGTTTTAGATTGTGGTATCTGGCCTGCAAATTTTCAGTGTGGTTTTTATGCTTATTCAATGGACAAAATATAAATGACACGTTAGAATTTTTTTTTGTGACCAATCCAACAGGATCTTGTATAGGCTGGCTCTCGTGGCAAATCTTTTAACAGTTCCTCCAATGCTATCACATGGACATTTACCCTGCGACGTTGCAAGAAGTGTCATTCAGCGCTAATTCCGTAATCGTCTTCATGTAAACAATTATTTTTAAAATTATTTTTGTTTTTGTATTGTGAACTTGATCCATCGGAAAAGTAGATGATTTTTTCATATCGTTGAATTCTTGGTTTAAGAAATTGATTGCTTCGGATTGAAAAAGTGAAAGGAATATTGTTTCATGCTTTTGAGATGACAAAATTTTTGTGAAGAATTTCTGTATTTGAAATATACTACGAAAGGATGTATTGTGGCTTGGCAATTGTTCAAATGCACACCTTGTACTGAATCTTTTCACAAATGAATAATTTTCAGAAAAGTCTACAATAAATAATTTTCAGGTTTTATTTTCTTTGCATTTTAATAAAATATAGGTTTTAAAGGGATGAATGCATCGTATTAAAAACTTTACTTTTAACCTTTTACTTTTTTAACTTTTCACGGGGGTATCGTTTTCGTTGTAATTTTCTTTTCTTGATAACGGATTCTATTGACATCAAACTCTTGTTTAATTCTTCAATATTACTGATTTCTAGTGTTTTATCCATATAGGTCTAACTGCTAGAAGAAGAACTGGCATAATCACTTTCTCTGTCCGCATTTTCATTTGATTCATGTTTATTAATATCACAAGAACTCCCGGCTTCACATATAATTTCACCTGACCTATCCGGAAGTTGATAGATTTTTTACGGAAAGAATCACATATTCGCACATTCAAAGACTCCTTTAAATTGAGCTTTATCAATAAATCGCGACTTACATGTCTTAGTGTATTTTTCTTCTTAATAGCGTGATTAGGAAGGTCAAATGGATTTAAACACATATATTACGCGATCTTTGCTGTCACTAATGTTGTATAAGTCACGCCACTCCATGAAATTCAAACCCTGACTGATTATTTTTCTCTTCTATATTTTGTCTCCTGCCATCTGTTTACTGTCATAAAGTTTACTGCCTTACCCAGCCTTGCTATCGTTAAACACTTGGCTATATTACAGTATAAACATACAGCTTTGTGAAGGGCTCCCCCTCTCAGTTGATCTGACAATAATAAAATAACTTTAGATAAGATATTTACTGTTCCTTAAGATATTAATTATTTGATGAATGAATGCATTTGTATTTTAGTGTGGCGTATATGCAATGGGGGATTTCGTAAAACACTCCGTGGGCAGCCTTCTAGCCCACGGCCACAAGCAGTTCATTAGCTGGGGTTCGCGAGCGCGTGCATGCCTCCGGAAAATAAATTGTTACAAATGTATGTGTGCAGATCCCATATTTCTAAATGCAGTAGTTTACAGATAATACATCAGGGACCAAGTCTATATATATATATATATAGAAGGCTGCCCACGGAGTGTTTTACGAAATCCCCCATTGCATATATGCCACACTAAAATACAAATGCATTCATTCATCAAATAATTAATATTTCAGATTTTTAACTTGGCTATATAATATAGTAAATTTGCTTTGAAAAATAAATTATTAAAAAATTAGGCCAAATTTTAAATTTATTTGCGATAAGCGTAAAGTAATAAAAAGTGTTGTATTTGGTCTTTCAAATGCGCCAAACCGCAAATCTCAATTATATGTAGACACAGAGTTCCAAGTGAGTTTTTGTAACAGTGCGCGCATAATTTGCGTAATTTCAAATAGTCATAACTACACAAATAATTAATACTTGTGAAAATAAAACAATACGGGTCTCCTTGTTTGATGTCTGGAATTCATGAAAAAAAATTCGACCGTTTACGAGAAAGTCGTGTTTTATTGCTGTGCGATTTGACGTGGAATGACTCAAATATGCCCACGCTTTAAGGTTCACTACAAATATGTCCATGCTTTAAGGTCCACTACAAATATGTCCACATTTTAAGGTCAACTGATTTCATATTTTATATTAAAAACTAATGGCTTGTGCAGCAAATGCTACAAACGAAGTTCATTAGAAGTTCAAATAAAACTTCTTCAGATTTATTTTCAATGAAGAATACCAGACATTTGAAAGTTATTTGCTGCCGTAATAATGAAACATAGTCCCTCTTAATGGTTTTTTTATGCCAAATACCTTTTCTTGAACCTATCGACCTTCGGTTTTTGAGTTCCAATGCGAAAACGCAAGTAACAATGTCAGGATGATCAGTGGGGTTTTCATATGGGAGTAAAGCAATAGCTATTTCAGGTCATTGTGGATTGTAGGTGAAGTTAAAAAAAATGTCGGGTTTCCTATGCTTTCGAACAATAGATAGCATCTTGATAGAGCTGCTGAATTTTATCTTGCTAAGAGATATTGCTGAAATGATCCGGAGACTACATAATTTTGTAGGCTTCTTATTTTATCAGTAAGTAATACCTTTTGGTCTTTCCTTAGGAACTGTAATTTTTGGGATCTCTCGAGCCAATACTGAAGAGAATGACGTATATAAATATCTACACCACACCGCCATTAAAGACCAAACCCCACTTGATTAATAACTAACAAAATATTTGATTTTTAATAAGAATATTATTATCTTACGTAAGTTTTGTATATATATATAACACACACTACATAGCCGCCACTCAGTAAATTATAGAAATGAAGATCTCTACATCTACTTACATAACCCCAAAACTTTTCACTTTCATATCATGAATATAGCATTAATATGTATAATTAATGAAAAATAGTCACATCTTGGCATTAACTATAATAATATTTCATTTCTAAAGGTAATAATGTCATCAAACAACCTCAAGTTTTGTAGATTTTAATATCCAATACACAGCTGTACTCAGAAAATTACGCACCGCAGAATCAGACCTATAAATAATATTTAGTAAAGTTTGAAGTTTTTAGTAACCAATTTAATTTGAGTTCTAACTAAATGTCTGCAATCCTGCAGGTCATGGCCTTCGTGTAATAGCCTATTGTTTATTGTAGTGTGTGTTTTGTTTTATACTGAAATGCAATTAGTTCTCAAAACTGACGTAAGGTGGATTTTGGATAATAGCAAAATTATATAGGAAAACTAACGCATCACAGAAAGTTACTATTTTTTTTTAAATCTTTGGATGCCAAGCTTCAAAATGAGGGGTCATTTATTAAAATCCGCTCAGGCGTTTTCCCGTAATTTCCATTACCAGTTCAAATTATATAAAGACTAGTGGCTTGTGCAGCAAATGCTGCAAACTAAGTTCATTAGACGTTCAAATAAACATTTTTCAGATTTATTTTCAATGAAGAATACCAAACATTCTGAAAGTTATTTGCTTCCATAATAATGAAAGATACTCTCTCTCGAGCCAATACTGAAGAGAACCACGCATATACGTAAATGTCTTCACCACACCGCCATTAAATATATGAAAAAGACCCAACCCCACTTGATTAATAACTATAAAAATATTTGATTTTTAATAATATTATTATCTTACGTAAGTTTTATAGCTTTCAGTAACATATACTATATATACTATATAGCCGCCACTCAGTAAAATATAGAAATCAAAATCTAATTTAAGTTATTCTCTACATCTACTTATATAACCCCAAAAATTTCACTTTCATATCATCAATAACCTATAGCATTAATATGTATAATTAATGAAAAATAGTCACATCATGGTACTATGGCATTAACTACAATAATATTTCATTTCTAATGGTAATAATGTTATCAAACTAGCTCAAGTTTTGTAGTTTTTAATATCCAATACACGGCTGTACCCAGAAAATTACTCACCACAGAATCGAACTGTAAATTATTTTTAGTAAGTTAAGTTTTAATAACCAATTTAATTTGAGCTCTAAATATGTCAGCAATCTTGCAGAAGATCATGGCCTTCGTGTAATATTGTTTACTGTAGTATGTGTTTTGTTTTATTCTGGAATGCAACACGGCCGACTTGATGCTCGCTTCGCTTCTCCTTTACAAAAAAGCGAAGGGAATATCAAGTCGGCCGTGAATGCTATTAGCTAGTTCTCAAAACTGACGACAGATGGATTTTGGAAAATAGGAAAATTATGTTTCATTTCACTGAAAACTACTATTGTTCCGAAAAACTTTGAGTTCTAAGCTTCAAAATGAGGGGTCATTTATTAAAATCCGTCCAGCCGTTTTCCCGTAATTTCCATTACCAGTTCAAATTATATATATAGATGCGCAGCAAATAAGCGTGTATTGAATGAAGCAAGAATGAGCTTGTATGTTGCTGTTGCCAAGCAATGTAATCCTTAAAATGTTTTTTTATGTACTGTAAATTATGGCTAAAGTTATAAATTCACTAAAAGGAAAGAATTTGATGGTGAGTGATGACTACATATATCATTTCCACTCACGGAATAGGAATAATACCAAATTATATTGGAGGTGTCATGATAGAAAGGTTGCAATGCACGGTGCATTACAAATACAAATTTGACATTATACGTGATGGCGATTCATAGTACATTTACATGCTCCTGATGAAGCCGAAGTACAAGTGAAACAATTAACAAACAGAATGAAGGTGAGAGCTCGATTAGGCTGTCATGAAGGTTCATTACAAATCATCCGAGATGTAACTAGGGAAAACCTAAATGAGGAAGTACTCGCGAAACTACCGGAAAGGGACAATCTTAGAAGAATGATAAATAAGGAGCAAAATAGTCATCGGCCACAAAATTTAAATCGAGCTTAGAGATATCACTATAGTACATCCCCATACACATACAATTAGAAGAGATATTTTTTTTTTATTGCACGATGATGGTGTAAAGGATCCTGAAAGAATAATAATGTTTGGTACAAACAGAAATATTGAATTCCTTTGTGCATCTGACTATTTGTTTACTGATGCCACATTCAAGACACTGCCACATCAATTCATGCAACTGTTTTCAATGCATTGCATGATTCATGAACGGGTATTTCCTTTAAATTCCTTAAAATTTATGACTGGTTTACAACCAATAAACTAGCATTAAACATTAATAAAACTAACATAATTCAATTTAAAGCCACTTCAAATTTAATCTCTGAAACATTGGACGCAACTGTCAACAATATACCTCTATTAGAAACTTTAACAACCAAATTTCTTGGTTTGCATATTAATAATACAATAAATTAGAAAACTCATATGAAAAAAATAACCCCCAAACTTAGCTCACCATGCTTCGCAATTAGGTCGTTACTACAATTTCTAAACAGCAGTACCTTATAGACAATATATTTTGCCTATTTTCATTCCATTATGTCTTACGGAATAATATTTTGGGAAATTCTGTAGATAGTAAACATATAGGGGAGAGTCGGGTAGTATCGGACATCGGGTAATATTGGACAGTGAGTTTCTTTCATCTACCACACGATGATAATATGATTGACATGGTTACGTTTCTGTGATGTCGCATAGAGAAACGTAACCATGTTTCAGGTTACCATATGGTGGTGGATGAAAGAAACGCACTGTCCGATACTACCCGATGTCCGATATATACTCTCCCTATTCTTATTACAAAAAAGAGCCATTAGAATAATAGTTGGAGCAAAGACTAGAGAATCATGTAGATTATTTTTAAAAAAATTAGAGATTCTAACCTTAACAAATCAATACATATACTCTACACTAAATTTCCTCTTATGTAATAAAGAAAATTTTCCAACTACTCAGCCATACATAGTATAAATACCCCAGAAGGAATGATTTTCATACGCCATCATCAAATTTATCATGCTTTCAAAGGGAGTTTTACATGGCGATAAAAATGTTCAATAGTCTTTCTGAAGACATTAAGAATCATAGCCAAAACCCTGCATTATTTAAGGTAAAAGAAAAATTTTAATATCTCACACTTTCTATTCTGTAGATGAATTTTTGACATTTCACAGTAATGTGCAAATATTATAATACTATTAAATGGTAATCATATTACATTGTATAAAATATTATTGTTATTAGGGTATTAATTCTGTACATATTTCATATTAGCATTTTATATGTATTGCAATTTTATTGTTAAACGTAAGAATTGGACATGTTCTTTATTCTATGCTATAAAGCAAATGTAAGAATATTATGGAACGAATGAAAATCTATCTATCTATCTATCTATCTATCTATCTATCTATCTATCTATCTATCTATCTATCTATCTATCTATCTATCTATCTATCTATCTATCTATCTATCTATCTATCTATCTATCTATCTATCTATCTATCTATCTATCTATCTATCTATCTATCTATCTATCTATCTATTATCTATTAATATCTATCTATCTATCTATCTATCTATCTATCTATCTATCTATCTATCTATCTATCTATCTATCTATCTATCTATCTATCAATCTATCTAATCTATCTATCTAATAATCTATCTATCTATCTAATAATCATATCTATCTATCTATCTATCTAATAATATTCTATCTATCTAATAATCTATCTATCTATCTAATAATCTATCTATCTATCTATCTATCTAATAATCTATCTATCTATCTATCTAATAATCTATCTATCTATCTATCTAATAATCTATCTATCTATTTAATAATCTATCTATCTAATAATCTATCTATCTAATTATCTATGTAATAATCTATCTATCTATCTATCTATCTATCTATCTATCTATCTATCTATCTATCTATCTATCTATCTATCTATCTATCTAATAATCTATCTATCTATCTATCTATCTATCTATCTATCTATCTATCTATCTAATAATCATCTATCTATCTATCTATCTATCTATCTATCTAATAATCTATCTATCTACAAATCTATCTATCTATCTATCTATCTATCTATCTATCTAATAATCTATCTATCTAATAATCTATCTATCTATCTATCTATCTATCTATCTATCTATCTATCTATCTATCTATCTATCTATCTATCTATCTATCTATCTATCTATCTATCTATCTATCTATCTATCTATCTAATAATCTATCTATCTAATAATCTATCTATCTAATAATCTATCTATCTAATAATCTATCTATCTATCTATCTATCTATCTATCTATCTATCTATCTATCTATCTATCTATCTATCTATCTATCTATCTATCTGTCTATCTGTCTATCTGTGTATCTATCTATCTATCTATCTATCTATCTATCTATCTATCTATCTATCTATCTATCTATCTATCTATCTATCTATCTATCTATCTATCTATCTATCTAACTATGTATATGTATGTCGTATGTACGTATGTACGTCCGTCCATCTATCTATCTATCTATCTATCTATCTATCTATCTATCTATCTATCTATCTATCTATCTATCTATCTATCTATCTATCTACCTACCTACCTATCCATCTATCTACCTAACTACCTACCTAACTACCTACCTACCTACCTAATGATAAGGAAAACAGAAAATTCTTATTACCGAACTTACAACAACTTAAAAATGAAGGCACAGACTCAAGGACGAGAACTGTCACCAACGTCCATAATGATGGACTTCGAACTTAGTAATATGAATGCAGCACAGAGGAATTTTCTAAATACAGATATTAAAGCTTGTTTATTCCACTTCAGACAATCACTATACCGAAAAATTCTTAGTCTGGGGCTAAAGGAAATGTATGTGAATGTTAATGAACCAGAAATGAGACAGCAAATGCAAGAACTCATGGCATTACCGTTCATACCATTGGAGGATATTGAAATTACCTATGACGAATTTCACAACAATCTCCATAATGACCTTCTGGAATTGGCTGAATATATTGAGACCATGTACATAAGAGGACAGGAAGCAAAAGGTAGGCGTAGAGCTATTCCACCTCGGTTCCCTCCGGGTCAGTGGAATATGTATCAACAAACATAGAACTAACAATGCAATGGAAGGATTTCACTCGAAATTCCAGAGAATGGTTTCTGCACACCATGTAGGGATATGGCGATTTCTAGAAAATTTACAAAGAGAACATCATCATACTGAGAACGTGATTACCCAGCTTCAAGCGAGACATCAAATGGTTCGGCAACCAGTCAGCAGGAGATATATAACCAATCAAAGAAGAGTAGAAAATATTGTGCGAAGATACCAGGAATATGAAGACAACAATAATATTAAGGTGTACTTGCGTTCCATATCACATCATCTAAAAATCAATGTGCAACCTCAGTCTCAAATCCAAGATGATTAGCAGAATCTTCCAATTGTATATTCCTTAATTCTAATCACACAAATGCAACACATTATATTCAGTTCTTGAAAATGTTGAAAAATAAAAAGAAAATTCCTTCGTTTATACTGTAGTATTGGTGGATTTTTATTTCATGTGACATTTATGAATTATGGACATTCAAGCAGAGGACATAAAACTCTGGACAATTTATAACATTGGACTATAATATATATTGGGCAATAAGGAAAGTGGACATTTTTGCATTGGACATTTTAAAGTGGACATTTTATCTCTGGATCATATATATACCCGCATTACAAAATTCAAAATTTCATCCCCCTCTAATGATTCTGAAAAACGACTAGATTTACCGGTAAACAGCTGATACTGTCAATTTGAGACTTTTCCCGTAGTTAAAAAGTTATTTTACACGATCATAAAATTGGAGGTCAGATATCTTTGAACGCCAGTGAATATATTGCATACAAAAATACTTATTTTAAAAATGAACTTCTTTCTTGCCTTAAGATGTTTCACAACTTGTTTTAACATGATATATTATGCATTATCATGAAATATTATAAGGACTGCGGAGTTTATGAATACTTATAGTGTCCATTTGGGTAGTCCCCTGTAGGACTGATTACGTCGCAATTAGGCAATCATTATTAGCATTCTCTACTCCTTAATGTAACTCTATATCGATAGTCGTTTGTAGCAGCATTTCACCTTCGAGATGCATGTATCTTAATTTACGTATTAATTTTAGTAAATAGCAAAGAACATTTACATCAGTGGCTTTAATTGCACAGTGATTGCATACCAAAATTGCATTATCCCAGATAAGACTGACGTCCTATATAGGACCCGGACGTTTTATTTTTTTAACATTGTTGTGTAAGATTTTCATAGTCGGCAATCATGATATCATAATCCTTATGTGTTATAAATTGCCTTCAATTTTTTTCTTATATTTAGTCTGTCATAGTCAATTTTATTAACATATTTGTGTGAAACGTGCGGTGTCCTATATATAGGACGTCAGTCTTATCTGGGATAAACACAAGACAAAAACATTTGGTATTGATTATAATAAACATTTCTAGTAATTGAAATGAATATATCCCATTTCAGTTAGTCGACACGTTATAAACAGTTATGAAATAAGTTCACATGAACTTTGTGAATGTCAAAGTCGTAGATCCATGTCACGATGGCTTCCACACGAAGCAGTATGGTTCAATACCCAACAGATTTAGTTGATAAAATGGTTACATTTTTCGAAATACTTCGATTGCCCATGGCACAGTTCATTTCATCATTGCTCCACTATTGTCATATCGTCATTTCATGCCAGCGTAAATTATAGAGGAAATATTTGTGCTTCTGCTTCTTATAGATTCCTAAACGTTTCTTGTTTTTTTTTCCAAATTCCAGATATTCATAAATGCAAACAATTTTCAATGTTTATATAACTTATCTACCCGATTTCAAGATACGTCACATACATTCTTTATCAATTTCTCTAATGATAAGAGTAAAAATGAATATCATACTGATAGTAGGCCTGCTTATCAAGTAGTATAACATTAACATTTAGGGGGGAAATTATTTTTTTCTGAGAAAAGTATTAAGTTGGGGCTAATATGGTATTAGACGTTTTTGTTTTCTATCCAAGGAAAAAGCTGTTACAAACTAATATTAGTGGCTAACATTTCTGGATCCGTGTGATTTTCTTTGTATGTGTGTTTCTATACATGTATAATATCGTCGGCTATAAGCAAAATCGATTAATATTTTGCAATCCATTTTGTATTCAGATAAATCTAATATAGTATAGTGAAAATATTTTGAGTTCAATCATAAGATTTATCTATTTTCAAATGTTCATTTGCTACAATATGTATAAAATATTAACGTTTTCGCCTTTTCGGCATCATCAGATATGTTAAAACACGTAATCTAGAACTTGAACAAATTAACGAATATACATTGTAATGTACATGACAGATAAATTTCATGAGTTTTATGTATTGTGTAGTTAAGTAAAAGTTTTTGTAAATAAGTAATTCAAACATGTAAATTTGGAAGGACAATTGTGATTGTATATACATATAACTTATGTTACAAACATATGTGAATGGTTAAATGACACGCATTAAATTATTGCCAAGTACGAATATCAGTGATATGAAAGGTTTAAATTGAATTTGTTAATTATAAGTGAAATGGTAATAGCAATAGATTTAAAAGACAAAGTATTATAAAACAATGAGAGATGATTAATGATTGTAAAATGATTTCAGAACATGTAACTTTGGAAGAACAATTGTGATTATATATACATATAACTCGTGTTACAAACATATCGTAGCAAATAAACATTTGCAAACAGATAAATCTTATGATTGAACTCAAAATATTTTCACTATAAAATAGATTGTCTGAGAAAAAGGCGTTTTGAAACTCTTAACAAAACTGAATCACAGATCAACTTTTCAAATTTTTTTACTGTGTTAATTTTTTAGGAAATTATTTCGCTGACTAGTTTCGAAGTGTTGTTCTTCATTGTCCAGAGCCTAGTGAAGATTCCGCGCTATCTTCTGGTTTCCTGTTGTAGTGGAGTGTGTTTATGATTGTGTCGAAGAGGTGTGTGTTTTGAAATTGAATTGTGTGTTCAGGATGTGCTGCTTTTTTGTATGTTTGTAAATTTCATATTGTTCTAGAGGATCAAGTTTCTGCTTTTTGGTTGGACGCGTAATATTTTCATGTCTGTATCTATGAGAGACTCAACACAAACAAGAAAACGCAACACAAACACAAGAACAAAAACAAATAGCCTACATTGCACTAACATCCAAAAACAAGAACACATACAAGATTCTATCATCATTCAAGAAACTAAAATACAACATTGCATACAGAACAAAGAACACAGAACACAATACAAAAACATCTTAACACACAGAGAAGGCACACAAATAAATACAAATTATCATGCAACAGTTGCAACAACTTCTACATTAGACAGACTGGAAGATCATTTCAAACACGTTACAAGGAACATATCACAGCCATAACCAAACTACACAACAATTCAACCTATGCAGAACACATCACAAACTCCAATTATAACTACAGTAACATATTAAAAGTATTTATTTCAGTCACTGACTTCTCAGCATATGTTTAAAGTGTTAAACCTTTGCATTACATGTTTAAAAGACGTATGAACGTTTTCGTTGGACTACGCCAACATAATCAGATACGACGTACATTTCAGCAATATCAATCATCTCTACATAATATCTACATATTACAATACATATTTAGTGGCATACAGAATAAAACATACTAAAAACCAACATGGTTGTAATAAACATTGACATTCTTGTATGACTGCCCTTATTGTCAATTAATTAAAATACACGTGTAAGTTGCAAAATATTGACAATAAGGGCAGTCATACAAGAATGTCAATGTGTATCACAACCATGTTGGTTTTTAGTATGTTTTATTTTGCATGCCACTAAATATGTATTGTATTTGTAGAGATTATGTAGATATTATTGGTATTGCTGAAATGTACGTCGTATCTCATGATGTTGGCGTAGTCCAACGAAAACGTTCATACGTCTTTTAAACATGTAATGCAAAGGTTTAACACCTTAAACATATGCTGAGAAGTCAGTGACTGAAATAAATACCTTTAATATACAATACAGACTTCTCTGAAAACTATAAAAATGAATTGAAATATACAGTAACATAGACAACGACATGAAAATACTACACATCCACCCCAAAAAAAAAAAAACAGAAATTTGACACTGTAGAATAATAATAAGTTTACAAACACACAAAAACACACCCCCAGCACATCCTAAACACTCAACTCAATTTCAAAACACACACCCTTTTCGACAAATTATGAACACACTCCACAACAGGAAACCAGAAGATAGCGCGGGATCTTTACTAGGCTTTGGACAATGAAGAACAACACTTCGAAACTAGTCAGCGAAGTAAGTTCCTAAAAATTATAACAGTACAGAAGTTGAAAAGTTAATCAGTGATACGTAAGTGTAAAAGTGTATATAGAACAATGAAGATGAAACTGAATCCTCAAAATATCATTTTAGTAAATTGTTTCTCTTTAGGTGTATTTAGTTTTCCAATTCTAAGTTGATATAGTCCTATATACATTATGTACATTATATACACCTTTTCTCAGAAGTAATATTTTTGACTTAATATGTTTTGCTTATAAACAGACGATGTATTATCCTCACCAAAACACTGCATTTTCTTCTTACACCAGAATCTTTTCTCTTCCTGTACTTTCTGACTTCCATACGTAAATCGCACTGAATGCAGACTTCAACCCACTGAGAATAATCAACTAGCTGTCTCATCATTAACACAATACATTTATATATGTAGCATTTCCTAGCAGACTTTGTGCTGCCTTTGTATGTAGAGAATGAATTTATAATAATCACGCAGATGTAGGCCTACTAAAATTCTAACTTTTTCCAATTTGTCATGACTGGTTTGTCAGTCACGATGTACGTAATCCGAGAATTTTATATATAATATTAATGAATTTAGCTTCCTTTCTTTGTATAGCGTATTATCTCGCATATATCTCACTGTTACAATTCACGCAGGTCTCTCATTTATGTTTACAATATACCTCTACTATAAACATCAACAACCAAATTTCTTGGGTTGCATGTTAATAATACAATAAATTGGAAAACTCATATCAAAGAAATAACCCCAAACTTAGCTCACCATGCTTCGCAATTAGGTCGTCACAACAATTCCTAACAGCAGTATCTTAAAGACAATATATTTTGCATATTTTCATTCCATTATGTCCTACGGAATAATATTCTGGGGAAATTCTGCAGATAGTAAAAATATATTCTTATTACAAAAAAGAGCCATTTGAATAATAGTTGGAGCAAAGACTAGAGAATCATGTAGATTATTTTTTAAAAAATCAGAGATTCTAACCTTAACAAATCAATACATATAATAATAATAATAATAATAATAATAATAATAATAATAATAATAATAATAATAATAATAATAATCCGTGGCGCTACAGCCCGTGAAGGGCCTAGACCGACCAGCCGGCTGCTGGCCTCACGCCCACATGCCGAAGCAGAGGTGGACGATCATCCAACCACAATGGAGGTATCGTGTGGTTAGCACGATGATCCCCCCAGCCGTTATAGCTGGCATTCGCAACCGGATTTCGCTACCTATCGTAGCTCCCCAAGTGCATCACGATGCTGGGTGGGCACCGGTCCCATACACTGGCCGAAATTTCATGAGAAAATTTCTTCCCCCATGGGGATTCGAACCAGCGCGCATTCCGTAACGCGAGTCCTAGGCAGATGCCTTAGACCACGACGCCACGGCGCGGGACAAATCAATACATATACTCTACAATAAATTTCCTCTTATGTAATAAAGAAAATTGTCCAACTAACTCAGTCCAACTAAATACCCGCAGAAGGAAAGATTTTCATACGCCATCATCAAATTTATCATGCTTTCAAAGGGGAGTACGTTACATGGCGATAAAATGTTCAATAGTCTTCCTGAAGACATTAAGAATCATAGCCAAAACCCTGCATTATTTACGGTAAAACTAAAAAATTACTTAATATCTCACACTTTCCATTCTGTAGATGAATTCTTGACATTTCACAGTACTGTGCAAATATTATAATACTATTAAATGGTAAACATATTACATTGTATAAACTATTATTGTTATTAAGGTATTAATTCTGTACATATTTCATATTTGCATTTTATATGTATTGCATTTTATTGTTAAACGTAAGAATTGGACATGTTCTTTATTCTATGCTATAAAGCAAATGTAAGAATATTATGTAACGAATAAATCTATCTATCTATCTATCTATCTATCTATCTATCTATCTATCTATCTATCTATCTATCTATCTATCTGTCTGTCTGTCTGTCTGTCTGTCTGTCTGTCTGTCTGTCTGTCTGTCTGTCTGTTTGTCTACTATCTATCTATTCATTTATACTGAGAGTTAGTCATAAAGCCTTCTCTTCCACTCAACCAGTATAAGAACAATAGCAAATACAAAAGTAGCAGAAATAGTGGAACAATAATAATAATAATAATAATAATAATAATAATAATAATAATAATAATAATAATAATAATAATAGAATGAAAAGTTTAGTTACATATAATTCTAAGAATCAAACAATTACAGTAATATGAATCGAAGTAACGTTAAAGTAATACAGAAAATTTATATATTAAATATAAAAATCACATATTAAAAAAAAAGTCTGCACACGTGTCTTCCGTACGTTCCCTACCGAGCAGGACTTGGGACAACATCCTCTGTCGGCGATGCCACAGAGAGCCAGAAACACCTGCACATGTCCTGGGCTCTTGTCCGCACGGTGAAGTACTCCGTAACTCACGACGCCATAGAATTCGTTCGATGATCGCCGAACAGTTTAGATCAATAAATTTTCAAGTGTTCGAAGAAGTACACGGACTGGCAGACAATGGCAGTACAAGAAGAATAGACATTATTTCCATCCCACCAAATAACAACAATGGCTACATCATCTATCCCACCGTTAGATTTGAAAAACAAAAGATGTAAATAGGGGGAAAAACGACATCTATGTACGTACAGTTCCATATTTAATGGAAAAATACGGCCTACAACAAATTGAAGTAATAGGTCTTATGGTTGGAGCGCGCAGAAACTTCTTCTTCCAGACCTGGCAACGTTTCGGCCTACAGAGGAAGGCAATTGATGACATCGTTCTTGCAGCTCTGAGAGGATCCATATTTCTACTCCGAAACCATCTTTACGGTCAACAGTGACCTTCAAATAATTAATTAGTACCTAAATATTTATTCAACTATTTCTTGTCATTGTTGTGTGACTCCATTAAATTTAAACATAGAACGTATTCCGAATCTCAGCGCTGAACAATCTGATGGCATCACGGTGTTCTGAATTTCACCGATGGAGTCACTAATGCTCCACCGGTGTCGCACCGGTGCCATCAGCTTGCAGAGGTGGTGGCAGTCTCCATCAGCCGCCATCAGTGAATCTGATTGGTTCTTGTATAGGACGGGAATTAGCAGACGAATGACATCGTGCACTGTTGTGTCATGGCGGTGTGCTCTGCTGTTTTGTTTGTAATGAGCACAACGTAAAAACAATATGTTAATGGCTTATGAGCGAACATGTTAACGGACCAGTTATTACTACCGGTTCAAGAAATAAATTGTTTATGCTCTCTTTTCTTTCAACGAGATGGCAGTACGGAAATTTCGCAAAATTTTGCTAGCGTAGCACAGACAACAACTTATACATCGATCCTTCCAGCAGTTTTGTTCCTATTTCGCTGCAGCGTGACGTCACTGTTGTCCACCGGTCCGGTGAGATTCGGAATACGCTGAACCGTAGCTTCCACAAAGTTTCGATTTCAACAGACTGAGCAACAGGCTGTGGGGGTAAATAACGAACTACGAGCTACTGTACTGTGATAGTGGTCATCGCAAACGAAGAACCAACGATTTTACGATTTTTTTATTTCAGTAGGTTATTTTACGACGCTTTATCAACAGCTTAGGTTATTTAACGTCTGAATGAGATGAAGGTGATAATGCCGGTGAAATGAGTCCGGGGTCCAGCACCGAAAGTTACCCAGCATTTGCTCATAATGGATTGAGGGAAAACCCCGGAAAAAACATCAACGAGGCAACTTGCCACCTGGTTTCGCGGCCAGACACGCTAACCGTTACTCCACAGGTGTGGACTTTTACGAAAATGTCACAAACAATATGGAGACGTATCCAGCTCTAAGAGAAAACAGTAGGGCTCAACCACACTCGTTATATCAATAGGGTTATATAGGAGTTGCTGCTACTTAGACTTCATCCTGTATAAAGGTCTTTCTGTACAAACATTCCAAATACTGTACATATGAGGGAATCAGAAGCAAAGGGGTACAAGTGAGATTTCTAAGAACAGGGCAAGTGAAACATTTAAAATTTTAGTGACGAAAGGATACATCTTTAACCACACCATGCACTAAAATTGAAATAAAAAATTTTACGGAATTTACGAAATCTTAAGTACTTTCAACCACATTTTCTCACAAATAACTTAAGTGCACTTTTACTCCTTTGCTTCTGACCCCCTCATATTCTGTATTGTTCAATAATGTCTAGACTACAGAATGACCTTTCACATACTCCATTAAGAATACAATAATACTTAATCCTAGTCCTAAGAAAAGACACAGAAATGCAGATAATAAATAAGACAATTTAAAAGGACTGCACTCATTTTTAAATCATCTATTATATTTCCTACAGGTTTCAGTTCAAGAATGTCGTTTGAAAACTTCTTAACCAAGCCTTAAGCTACTTAGACCTCATCCTGTATAAAGGTCTTTCTGTACAAACATTCGAAATACATATTCTGTAGGTCTATTATGCAAATTTTACAGGCAGCGATAGACACACTATGCGACTGGGCAGAGAAAAACGACATAAAGATAAACGAAGAGAAGACAGAAATGGTAGTATTTAGGAAAGGAGACAGGCTCACCGAAGCAGAAAAAGTAAAATGTAACGAGAAATTCCTCAAGAGAGTAAATAACTTCAAATACTTGGGTCTTACAATACAGACAACAGGGAAGAGTTTCAGAATCCACATTAGAACAAGAACGGTAGCTGCAATTAGGGCTATGAACGAGATCAGGAACATCAGGCTGCTGTCAATGGACACCGCTATGGACTTAAGGCTGGTTCACAATAAACCGGAAACGAGAATCGGAACGAAAACGAAAACGGTAAAATTGTTAAAATGTGTACATTTAAATGTGAGCATTCACAACTAACGAAAAGCTTGCCGGAGCCCGGGATCGGGAACGGAGATTTGGCCAAGTTTCAACTTTGGCGTTCACGTTTCCGATCACAGCCCACTAGATTCATTCTATTGCCATCTAAAAGCTATTTTGTCATATATTTTGTAGCAAGAAGACCGTGACATAACCTATGCATTATTTTGTTCTGTACTGTGCATCATGGAGCAAGTTTTATTTGATGAGATTCTAATATTGAGTGTTGAGGAAAATCCTCACGTTTACGATAGTGGCGCGCCTCGTATAAAGATGAGAAAATGAAGGAGAATACATGGCTTTCAATAGCTGCATCTTTGAACACCGATCAGAAGCGAATCATATTTTATTACTGTATTGGTTGTATTACACACTACGTATTCATGCTTCAATTCAATAACTACTGTTGTGTTCATTTTTGTTCTATTACAAATGTTTCTTCTCTAATTATTTTACGTTATGGTAGACTTAAAATAGGTTGTGATAATAAAGATGCATGGGCATATTTATAGTACCGTATCTAATGAAATGTTTCTATTCAAATTTCGAAGTTGGTTAACCTGTGTTTATGTTGGCTGCCTTGTACTCATGAGGGAACGCCATCGGTTCAATTATACACAACATCAGAATGTGCAATATCGACTTTACATATCGTTATTGACATACATATCGATATGCATAGTCGTCTACGTTCTCGGTTTATTGTGAATCAAACATTTTCATATTCACGTCCTCTGCTTCTCGTTTTCATTCTGGTTCTCGTTCCCGGTTTATTGTGAACCAGCCTTTATTCAGGCTGAAGATATTACCTGTTTTTACGTATGGAATCAATCTGGTGTGGGAACATCTCACATATAAGCAGCTGGAAGAGATAGAGTAAAAGCCAGATACCTCAGGAGGGCGGTAGAAGTATCGCAAAGTACAAGATCGAGGTTGGTATACGAGCTCACCAGGGAGACTTTCCTCACAGAAGACCTGCGGACTACACTACTGCTGTCAGTGAAGCTTACAATGGACTTCTACAGAACCTACGTGAGAAGAAAAGGGACATACCACCGGAATTCTACGCAACCTGTGCGATGCAAGACAGAAGCTGGGCACAGACGAACTATGAAATGCGACATGTGACTACACGACTACACGACTACACGACTTCCATGGCTTCCACCACAAGCTGTGCTCCAATAAGACAGTCCACGATCCGGATGATACCTGCATGTGTGTTTTGTGCTCAGAAAAATGTGAAAAGTACCATATATTAAAGCGCAAGAAACGCTGCAGATGTATCGCTGCTTATAGCAAGGACAACTAAAGGCTATGTGATGTATCTTGTCTCACTGTGAAAAGAGAGATAAAGGAGATATGATTTATTTCGTCTGTGTTGTTATGGCGATGGGGGAGCGGAGCGGTGCCGTCCATCCATCCAGTGGCGGAAGGGACTAGTTGATACATTCTGTAGCGCAAAATAAGAAAACAAAATATCTCTCTTCATACTAGTTCCGTCATCCTGAGCTTGCCTTTCAAGAAAATGAGTTCCGGCAGCCTGTACAATAACAAGATTTTGAAAGGAATCCTGAAAATTTACAACCCTCCTATAATGTCCACCCTCATTTGAAGGGACTTGGTTTTATTGCTACTGAGACAAGATAAACCTTACCAGGTATAATTTTTACATCTATTCTTTGCACAGTTTGTGCGCAGTTCTCGTTTATTATTATTATTATTATTATTATTATTATTATTATTATTATTATGCAAATCTGGCTTTCAGGTAGATGCTCTCCGTGAAGCAGGCTTGAATAATTTCAAGGGAAAAAATTGTTCCGTACATCGTACATATTCTGTATTGTCAATAATGTCTAGACTACAGAACGACCTTTCACACATTCCATTAAGAATACAATAATACTTAATCCTAAACCTAAGAAAAGGCACAAAAATGCAGATAATAAGTAAGACAATTTAAAAGGACTGTACTCATCTTTCAAATCATCTATTATATTACCTACAGGTTTCATTTCAAGAATGTCGTTTGCAAACTTCTTAACAAAACCTGATTCTATAGCACGACTTATACCTTCGTTTAATCCCTTCATAAAAGGGCTTCCCTTTTGACAAAGCATCACTATGCGAAAATTAAACACATTTCCATTAATTTCGTGGAACGCAAAGGTAGACGCATCTTTATAATTTGAATTAACATAATAATTAACTGAAATTTTACTACTGAGAAAGGCTACGTTATTGTCCAAAGTCGTAAAATTAGTACACCAAACAGTATATCTGCACTTGTTTCTTGGTATCATTATGTTTTGTAAATCTTCACTTAAAAAATCATTTACAAATCTGTTGAAGTACAAAGGCAAATCAGATGCTAAAACTTCATCTATACTATCCATTTGGTATTGTAACCCAGGGTTAGCAAGATAAGAAGTAACGAATGTTTGAAACACAGTACTTAAAGCGAAACAAAAAATTACCCAGGAGATAAATATGCACCTCAATGTCGTAGTGGTGGGCTTCTCTGGCACAGAGGCACTCGTGACAACGCACCACGAATAGGTCAAACATTTGATTAGATCTCCGTAATGAGATGATTCGCGGATGAGGAGCTTTGAATTAGCTACCATCATGTACCACATTAAAATACCCACAATTATTATAATAATGAATATTACAGACCAAGTAGATACCGAAAATACACGTGTTAAACTCAACCAACGATCATATGGCATTGCTTTAGGAACAAAAAAAGTAACGTCATCTGTCATATAGCTCAGCGATTGTTCAAATTGCAATCGTTTATTTAGCATTTGTTTAAATGCCTTTATCGCTATGTCAGTTTCTTCTTGCATTAAAAGCGCCTGCAAGCCTATCCAAGTTCCATTGTCTAGTCTATAACCCCAATGTAAATTCTCAGGAACTTGTACAAAATCAATATTGAAGTTCATTACTTCGGATATTAGCTGTAAAATACGAATTTCTATCCCAGAAAGCCTCTCGACGTAGGATTTCTTTTCGTCCTTTGGTTGAATGATGACAAATGGAGATTTAACACTTCCTGCCACCCGAATATTACAGCCTTTGAAGTCTCGTGGGATTTTTTCTGGGAACAAATTTATATTTTGTATAAATTTACCACCATTTTCATTATAAACAAATGTATCAAATATGACAGGTCTTATTAGAGTTCCGCAGTATCCTGAAGGTAGTTGATAAGGAAGCCATGAATGTATCGATACAACTTCACCACAGTTTTCATTCTCACCATTGCTAACCACGATCACATTTTCTAATTTCAATTTCCACATATCACTTAAAATCATCTTCACCATGTCTTCCAAAGATTCACTACTACTCACATCTACTAACACCACCAAAAAGCACGCCCTTGAATTCCACCCGGAGTAGGTTTTCAGTTGTTTGATCTGCTCTCTGATGTCCAGTAATGTTGCCGTTTTATTACCTGGATAATATTTCGAAATCAAGATGTAGGCGCTATGTTTGTCGTCGTTTCTCTCATCCCAATACAAGGGATCCATTTCCTTTATTTCTACTGTAGGAAGTGAGATCACTAAAGGCCACTGACTATGAAGATGAAGACGCTGGAGTAAAGAATTTAGGATATCATTTTTCTTTACTGTTGTAAGAAATTTCTCTTTCGTCCTGAATTGGTTTGAGAGTTTGGTCGTTGAAGAGTTCATTTTTCGGGACGTAGAGTAAACAATAGTCTTACCGAGAGGTAGGAATTTCTCAGCGATGTTTAATACACATTCCATTGTAGCTTCATTGGACTTCAAAACTTCTCCGTTGATAGTGAACACTCCCACGATAAATAGCCGTAAAAGTACCTGTAACCAGAATCAATATAACATATAAGAATTAATTTCTGAGGGAGTTTGAAGCGATTTAGTCATACTATATACCAGCCGTGGCGAAAATGTGACTCACGAGCACATTGTGGCTCGCAATGATAGCTGTGCATTTCTCTTACTTCCTGCCTTCCCCAATCTCCAACCTCTCACTCACTGGAATCAAACTCCGTTACATTTGCTTATTTGTCTCTGACCTGCGAGTGGCGTATCGTCCAATGTCTCTCTCGAAACTGATGTACCTCTACAAAAACGAAAGTTTCAACTAGGATGGGAGAACGCATTTTTTGCTGCCAATGTGATGAGAATATTAAATGTTTGATTTGTTCACAACTATTATGAGAAAACGGTTATATAATATAAAACAGCATTATACTGCATGTCACTCATGAAACATTAAAAATGTGAATTATTATTATTATTATTATTATTATTATTATTATTATTATTATTATTATTTATTATTATTATTATATCTCTGTACGTCGATTTTTTTTCAGTTTATGTACAAATAATGCCATTAGAGCTTCAATTTAAACTCACAGATATACAATTTGATGTTAAATGAAAGCTATATGTAAGGACTTGACAAATGTTGAACTTCTCAAATCTTTGCCAAAAAATAAATATCCGAAGCTTCGTTCTTTCGCTTGCTCTGTTGAAGCCATGTTCGCTACAACTTACGTTTGTGAAAAATTATTTTCAACAATGAAAATTGTAAAAACCAAATTCAGATCACGACTGACAGACAAATACCTTCGTGATCAACTACGACTGGCAGTAAGTGACATAATTCCTGATTTTGAAACTCTGTCGCAGAGACATTCTGAAGACAGTTAATTTTAGGTTGTGATAATGTGTCCTATGTTTCTTGTTCATTTCTTTCTTCATTACACGTATTAAACATTAGTTTGTAACCTTATACTGTATAAAATTATATTTAAGTGCTTGACGTAAGGAAAATGAAAATCCGTTAATAATTCAGACAATTGCTTCACTTCCCCCTCGGGTGTCCGCCTCCCTCCATAGATGCTATGCACGTTGCAGGTTACACACAGCGTATTCCGAATCTCATCGGACCGGTGGACAACAATGACGTCACGCTGCAGCGAAATAGGAACAAAAGTGCTGGAAGGATCGATGGCTGTCATGGCGACAGTATAAGTTGTTTTCTGTGCTACACTAGCAAAATTTTGCGAAGTGT
Organism: Periplaneta americana; assembly: GCA_025594305.2. Classification (NCBI taxonomy): domain Eukaryota; kingdom Metazoa; phylum Arthropoda; class Insecta; order Blattodea; family Blattidae; genus Periplaneta; species Periplaneta americana. The sequence goes on from JAJSOF020000029.1 coordinate 54,650,143, forward strand.
CCGTACTGCCATCTCGTTCAAAGGAAAGAGAGCATAAACAATTTATTTCTTGAACCGGTAGTAATAACTGGTCCGTTGACATGTTCGCTCATAAGCCATTAACATATTGTTTTTACGTTGTGCTCATTACAAACAATACAGCAGAACTAAAGCAGAACACACCGCCATGACACAACAGTGCACGATGTCATTCGTCTGCTAATTCCCGCCCTATACAAGAACCAATTAGATTCACTGATGGCGGCTGATGGAGACTGCCACCACCCCTGCAAGCTGATGGCACCGGTGCGACACCGGTGGATCATCAGTGACTCCATCGGTGAAATTCAGAACACCGTGATGCCATCAGATTGCTCAGCGCCGAGATTCGGAATACGCTCACAGTGGCTCGGCGCACGATGACATTTTCGCCACGGCTGATCTAGACACACAATTGGCGCTGGTGTCGTGTACAAATTTTAAATCTCTCTCGCAGGTTCGCGCGACGCCATGTTTGGGGAGCACGAATGATTATTTCTACGAAGCATTCGGAGTTTAGAAAATACCATTGGGTATCTAGGCGTTTTCTTAGCGGACATCCACATTTACTGTAAAATAACTAAACTTATTTATGTATTTTCTAATGTATAATATAAAATAACAGAAGTAAATCTAAATACTATAACTAAGCACTGCTTTAAATATATACGCCTTATATTTTTCATAAATATACTTATTAATTTATTTCTATTTCCTATGACCGAATACATGGAATATTTTTACTTATGTTGTCTTATTTATCTTATATACTTTAGGAAATACGTAAATAATTTATTTAAATTATGTTACAAAGAGAGCGATGCCCGCTGAAAAATGCTTATATACTCAATGGTAGCGTACTGTAATAATAATTCTCAGTGTTTTGAGAATCAGAAGCGATATGACTCTTCAGAACTTTCAACTGCAGACATTGATTGCAATTCCCTTATTCTTACATCATTCTCAATGACAGAATATTGTGAAAATGTGATTGTATTCATTGCTGGTTTAGTTGTTAAATCGTTAAGAAAAATATGGTGTAATAAATCTAAAGACTCAATTTATGGTGCGTACCAGCAATAAACAAAATGTATTTCATTTTTTTAACGAAAGAATAATGGAATTCTTGTCATACCATCATCTGAGATTATAGAAATATGCCACTTAAGTGAAAGAACGATTATACATATCTTGACAGTTCAATGGCATATTACCACCCACTCTTACATCGTGTGAAAACAACGTGATCTAACAATAGAACACTTGTACAATCTTTCTACACTTATAGGAACATATTTTAGAAAATGGATCCCAGATTCCTGCCGAGAATCATAATATTTTAAACTTATTAAACTGGCCGTAGAAGTACATAAAGAGCTACTGGCGTAGCTCAATGGGCTAAGACCTGCCGATCCGGAGTCGCGCTCGGGCGCGGGTTCGATTCCAGCTTGGGCTGATTACCTGGTTTTTTCCGATATCCCCAACCGTTAGGCGAATGTCAGGTAATCTATAGTGAATCCTTGGCCTCGTCTCGCCAAATACCATCTCGCTATTATCAATACTATCTATGCTAAATAATCTAGTAGTTGATACAGCGTCGTTACATAAACAAACTAAAAGAAAGTATTACATAAAAAGCAGATGTCAGCACACAACTTAAAGTTACTAGTACAACACGATTTTACATAAAAATGTTGTAAGACAACATTTAACGGAATCAATAATAATAATAATAATAATAATAATAATAATAATAATAATAATGAATCAATAGGCAAGATGTTCTGTACATGTATGTGACGTTTATTTCATACTACAGCTGTGATGATAAGCTAATGCAAGGTAGCACTCCTTATATTTCAAACTAAAAAATTAATATGTGTTTTTCAAACAAGGAAATTACAAAAGAAAAAAAATATAACATAATGTAATAATTTTGTATTTTAGTTTTACCATAGTAATTAAAATTAAAGTAATTGTTAGATATATTTTGTGTAATAATAGGGTCAGCGGTAGCCCAAACCCTTTAACCAGTATACGCCACTGGTTTTTATTTTACAGGTGTACATTATGTGATAGGGAAGCGGATAAATAATAATTGTTCGTTTCTCGTCCACATCAAAGCAAACATGTGTTTACAATATAGGCCTAATGTAACGTCTTACACAGGCAGTGTTTTGTTAATAATAGTTAATACTAATAACTTTCTTTTCATCTGAACTATTACTACAATATGCATTTCTATTTATGACGCTCTATATTTTTTCAAATAATTATATAACATCTTTGGTTAAGGTATCAACTTGTTACAGTTTTCTTTCGTTTCATGTCAAACTGACGGTAACTAAGCTTGATTATGTCCATAACGTGGCCGCTTTAAATGTTAATAGGATTTTTTTTTCATTTATCCATTGAGATTAATTTATGAAATTATAAGAAACACCAAACATATATAGGGACATCATTTTATTTTTACTAACATTTTTAATATTAACTTGCCTATACCTCTGGATCAACGCCGTTTGCTACCCCCTTCCACGACTGAAGTTCGATGATACTGGCGTTATATAAAAACAAATCACTTTACTGGGTATAGGGGGGAAGAAAAGTAGTTCATCCATTTACGTAAACTAGGAAATATTGCGCTTTTGAGTTTAATCATTTTCATTAGGTTTTTGTTTAATCAAAATACAGTACAGTGTTAACAATGAGTGTTTTTACTCACGAACTGAGCTGTCCATGTGGACGTATTCATTATGCAGTGAATATTATACTGTCTACAGCACATTAGTTTACAATATAGAGAATGAAGTTAAATTGAAAAATAATCATAATATGGATATTTAAACACGTTTTTTTTTTAAATAGTGGCCGTTCATTTCGATATAGGCTTCAGTTCTAATGTGCATATTATCGCACTATAGACTATTGTACTTAATTCCAATTACCAGTTTCGTTCTTCGTACTAGTAACTCATTTTGAAATAATTCTGTACCTACTCTATAAAAGATTACCTTACGTACTGTAAATTCAATCTTCACTTCTGCCCGATCCGAAAAGATAAAATTACTCAGACATACTATCTACTGTCCGTCCAAGTGGTTATGTCGTAGGGTCGTAGAAAGGGGGGAAATCATGTGACAGTTAATTAGGCCTACTTAACGAAGCCCTTTTATTTAAATTATTTTAATCAATTGTCTAATATTACGTAGACGTCCAATTCTTAACAGAAATTAATGTTCTCAGAAAAGAGCTAAGATAGCCCAGCCACTAGCTGGCGAATAAAAGCTGGTGGGGGAAACCGGGATACGACGTAGGCAAATGGACGACAGTACCTGTGCGAAAATGATTCAATATTGAAAGCTCTTTCGTCATTGGAAAACGCGAACATATTTTTGGAACGTACTGTTTACTATGAGCGTAAGGCTACTATGACTGTATACGCGGTCTTGGATCTGTGTGGAGGACGGTTGAACTTCGTTAGTAGAAGGGGTGGGAGTGCACGGTACGGCGGCGGACGCAAGCTTCAATTTGTCCGTACTCTAAACTTCTGCGCAGGTTCGGCTGTAGGGGCTCGCTTGCTTACAAAACATTGCATTTTGTTAACTACGGCAAACATGCAACATCACACACAGAATGAGTTGGCGGACATGAGCATTTGGTTCTGCTCGTGCGGTTCAAAGGATTTACCAGCAACGGTAACTAATTATTTGAATTCCTTCCTGACTGATCGAACCATGTCATGACATAAACCCCTCTTGCTCTGAAAGTAAGTGTCGCAGCCCATGCGCTCCGTAACAAAAACTGCTTGAAAGAAAGTCATTTATCCGATCCCAAAGTTTGTCGGTCTAATTTAGAAACACTCTGTATATTATCTTCATTCCATGGACAATGTCGCCGACCTTTATTTTCCAATCATCATTTTCTTGACCTCGCTAAGGACCTTGTCCCGTTTAGATTATTTACTCGTATAAGCACATATCTGTTTTAGTAATCTGGTACTAGACATTAGTTGTAGGTGCTCCTACCACTTCTATATGATATAATATTTTCGTTCATACTGTGTACAGTAAGCATCCAATTAATCTCGTATATCTTGATTTCTTTTTTTATCTAATCAAGGGAAATTAACCGAAATCTCGATTGAGAACTCGGCGATCAGCGAGACCACAAGTTTAATTTCTTTATCGTTGCTCATTCTTTTCCTGACAGGCGAACACTGTTAAAGTTGGACCCAGAAAACTAAATTTAGAGAATTTTAAAAAGTAAAAATATCGGATGGATGGATGGATGGATGGATGGATGGATGGATGGATGGATGGATGGATGGATGGATGGATGGATGGATGGATGGATGGATTAGATATATATATAAGACTTACAAGCCAAGAGGAGTCCTCAGGCGACCTCATTTCTACTAAATTGTGTCTGGAAAAAGACACAAGGAAAAAAACTGATAAAGATCTGAGAACATTATGAAGTTAACTTTAATTAAGATACCATTTTAAAACACACCGGACCATAAATTGGGACCCGCTGTCATATATTATACATAGGTCTGCATGCACGCACGCACACACACACACACACACACACAAACACACATATAGGGACATCATTTTATTTTTACTAGCATTTTTAATATTAACCTGGCTATACCTTTAGAGAACCGGAAACACCGTTCGCTACCTCCTTCCACAACTGGAGTTCGATGATACCGGCGTAAAACACAAACAAATCACTTTACTAGGTATAGGAGGGAAGAAAACTACTTCATCCATTTACGTAAACTAGGAAATATCGCGATTTTGAGTTCGATAATTTTCATTAGGTTTTTGTTTAATCAAAATGCAGTACTGTATTAAGAATAAGTGTTTTTACTCACGAACTGAGCTATTTATGCGAACGTATTCATTATGCAGTGTATATTATACTGTCTAAAGCACATTAGCGTACAATATAGAGAATGAAGTTCAATTGAAAAATATTCATAATATGGATATTTAAACACATTTTTTAAAATAGTGGCCGTTCATTTCGGTACAGGCTTCAGTTCTTTTGTGCATATTATCGCACTATAGACTATTGCATCTAATTCCAATTGGCAGTTTCGTCCTTCGTACTAGTAACTCATGTTACATGAAATAATTCTGTACCTACTCTATAAAAGAGTACCTTACGTAGAGTACTGTAAATTCAATCTTCACTTCTGCCCGACCCGCACAGATAAAATTACTCAGACATGCTATCTACTGTCCGTCCAAGTGGTTATGCCGCAGGATCGTAGAAAGGGGGGAAATCACGTGACAGTTAATTACTTAACGAGACCCTTTTATTTAAGTTATTTTAAACGTTGTATAATTTTACGTAAACGTCCAATTCCTAACAGAAATTAATGTTTTCAGAAAAGAGCTAAGACAGCCCTGCTTTTACAGAGGGGCTTGCAGAAGCAGGTGGGGGAATTCGGGATACGACGTAGGCAAACGGACGACAGTACCTGTGCGAAAATATGATAGAATATTGAAAGTTCTTTCGTCACTGGAAAACGCGAACATATTTCTGGAACGTACTATACTCAATAACTCAGTGCTGTTTACTATATGCGGCCTTGATTCTGTCTGGAGAACAGTTGAAACTTCATTAGTAGAAGGGGTGGGAGTGAAGTACATTCAAAAACTCAGGTACAATAAAAATTGAAGTAAAAATAAAATGATGTCCCTAAACATACATACATACAGCACATACATACATACAGGACATACATACAGTACATACATACATACATACAGTACATACAGTACATACATACATACATACATACATACATACATACATACATACATACATACATACATACATACATACATACATACATACATACATACATACATACATACATACATACATACATACATACATACATATTATTATCCTCACCAACATAATGGACGTTCTTGACACAAAGCGCTTTCCTCTTCCTATATTATCTGAAATTATATGTTATTCGTACTAAATGCAAACTTCAAGTGTGAATAATTACAAGTTGCATAATGTGTCATTCAGTTATTTTTTTGAAAACGTCTCCCTGCTTTTATGAATAACGAATGTATTTGTAATAAGCTCTTGGCCACACTAAAATTCTGACTTAATGGAAACTCACTGTTACTTGTTTAGCAATTTCAACATGCCAGTTTTCTAATAACATTAAAGGCATTAGCTTGTATTCGGCGCATATTATCTCCAAACTCGCTTCATCGTTGTGATTCACGGAACTCTCTTGCATGTAACTCATAACCCAATCCATTATAGCGTAATATGTGCTTAACCAAATTGTTCCTTTGTCTCATTTAATACATAGTAATATCACAGTCTAGTATATACAGTCACGAAGCTTTAAGTTTTGAGGGTGCTAGAAACAATAGACTGTGACGGTACTATTTTGCATTGCCTGTAATGAGGCGATATTAGCGATCCTAGTGGTGAGCAACTATCTAATGTTTGCTTATTTACTACGTATTGAGCTTCGCGACTGTATTCACTAGACTGTGGTAATATACCTAAGCGGACCACCGGCGTAGCTCAGTCGGCTGAGACGCTTGCCTACCTCTCCGGGGTTGCGCTCGGGCGTGGGTTTGATTCCCGCTTGGACTGATTACCTGATTGGATTCTGTCCGAGATTTTCCCCAACTGTAAGGTGAATGTCGGGTAATATATGGCGAATCCCTGCCTCATCTCGCCACATATCACCCCGCTATCCAGTAAAAATGTAAAACTTTCCCGTGGAGACTTTCAAAACCTTACGTTGGAGTGAGGAGCAGATAGGCATAATCAAGATCCGTCTTGCTGGTTCAGTCGTGTATGAATCACGTGGAAGTAGGGAATTTTATTAATGCTGATTTTTCCCCCTTGACATTTTAAAATAAAAATCAAGTTTGAATTGAATCTAGTTTTGCACATATTATTAAACTATAAAAAGTGACCTGTAAATAAATAAGTTTATTTCGAATAAAGCGGTTTCATGTTTTATTATCACCTAAAAATTAATTTAAATAAAATTAAATAAAATGTGTTTAAGCTGTTATTAACTACGGTGTTTTGTTTATAATTTATTTATTTTATTGAGAATTAGATTAGTCTTTGGACCGGGAGATTGGCTTTGATTTTTCGTGTTTGTACAAATAAAAGGTGAAATGAAGTGGGATTTAAAGTACCATAAAAGCAGAGCTCTCCATGTTAAAAATGCACACAAAAAAATAAGTGAAGTTATGTATCCGATATATATATATATATATATATATATATATATATATATATATATATATATATTTCTAGGATTATTTCGCATTTTAGTGCCTATTATAGAGATCATTAGTAGGCTACCTTTTAGCATGTATATTTTTAACGTTTAGAGTGCCTACATGTTCGAACTCTATTCATGACATACAATTTCACGCGATTAAAGCAAGAGAAAATTACGAAACATTATTTCTGGGAAAACTTTGTCCTGTTTCTCCTGCAGTAGAATCTATATTTTAACGCCACGATTCACTTTAAACAAATAAATATTCATTTATCCATGACCATAACGAAAAATTCTGTTTTATAAAAGAAAATATGTTGAAAATAAGTCCTCATATAATCACATATCATGGCATGGATTTAGAATCGATACGTGTACTACGTAGGTCATGATGTAGGAGGCCATGATTAGCGAAGAATGGTATCTAAGGCGTTGGATAAATAACAAATTATAATAAAATAATAATAATAATAATAATAATAATAATAATAATAATAATAATAATAATAATAATAGTTTTATTTTCCCTGGCAGAGTTAAGGCCATCAGGCCTTCTCTTCCACTCAACCAGGATCAAATCACATACAGAAAAATACATACCAGTATACAAATATGAACTTTAAAATAATAATAAACATAATTGAGTAAAAAGAGAGATTGAATACATATCCACAATCAGTATTAACTTTAAAATAACAACAAAAAAAAAAATATATATATATATATGTAATAAAAAAAGAGACTGAATACATAATCACAAACAGAAAAATACATTCTAGTACACAAGTATTAACTTAAAAAAAAAAAAAAGAATTAATACATATGAATATAATGTATATTTAAGTTATAATTATAATTAATTATATAATTTTAATATACGTGTACTAGGTAGGTCCTGGTGTAGGAGGCCATGATTAGTGAAGAATGGTATCTAAGGCGTTGGATAAATAACAAATTATAATTAATTATATAATTTTAATATACGTGTACTAGGTAGGTCATGATGTAGGAGGCCATGATTAATGAAGAATGGTATCTAAGGCGTTGGATAAAAAACAAATTATAATCTGTACTAGTAATAAATCTCTAGCCGAAATTTTTCTGGTCATTTTCGATTTTCCAAAAATAATTGGTCCTAACATAGATAATTAATCACCCTGAAACCGAAAATAGCTTTTTTGAAATTTTTGTTTGTATGTATGTCTGTCTGTCTGTCTGTCGGTCTGTTTGTCTGTATGTTTGTTACCTTTTCACGCGATAATGGCTGAACGGATTTCGATGAAAATTGGAATATAAATTAAGTTCGTTGTAACTTAGATTTTAGGCTATATGGCATTCAAAATACAGTATTTAAAAGGGGGGTTATAAGGAGGCCTGAATTAAATCGAAATATCTCGCTTATTATTGATTTTTGTGAAAAATGTTACATAATAAAAGTTTATTCAAACATAATTTCCGATACGTTTTATTTCTTGAAACATTTTGATAGGACTGATATTTAATGAGATAAATGAGTTTTAAAATTAAAATAACTGCCATCTAAGGCCGTGTAATGAATTAAAAAACAAATGACTTCGTCTATAAGGAGCCTTGGACAGCAACAATCGAAAGCTATGAAAGATAGCATACAGATAATGTTTTTGTGTTTGTATGAAGTAATATCAGAAGCTAAATTAACCTATTTGTATAATTAATTATTAATTCACCATTGGAAAGTGTAGTTTCTCTAGATGGACATAATGCTATAATGTTATTACAGTAACTTCTGAGTGAATCGAGGACAGGTAAAATTAAAATAGCTTCTTATGCACAGAAAACTTGATAGGCTATTCTGTACATTCGTTTCCTGTATTTCCTAAAATAATTTTTATGACCAAATGAGTGGTCTCTGGATCAAAATGATCGCATTTTAATTATGCAAATACAATTTAAATCAAGTAACACAATAAACGATTTATCCTTATATCAAACACGAATGTTCCCTGGATCAAATGTCCAATTTTAATTATGTAATTACTTTATATTTATTTCTAACGGGTGCAGCGGAGCGCACGGGTACGGCTATTAAATAACTATTTCTATTAGTTTATCCTCTGTAATCTGTTTTATACAGTTTACAGCAGTTTCCGTAACATAGCAACTAGTATATACCATATTTTATATCTTCAGATCTTGATTGTTTCTATTATTTCTGCTGTGATGTGTAATGTAAGTTCTTGTTTAATGCTTTCTAAACACGCAGTTTAATTTTCTATTTGTGCTGTTTCCAACAATATGCGTTAAGTCGTGTGGCATGCGATTCTAACGGTTTCTCTGCCCACAAAAGTAAAATATATACGTATTTGACACCTACTCTGAAAAGATAAAGGGATTCTGTAGGCTGTAGGGGAGTTCGGAGGCAACCTGCAGAGGAATCTATATCACGTAAGCCTTAGGATATGTACATCAAATTCCATTCCGTGTAATAGGCCCATCTAAGCGGCCTACGTGCGAGGACAGTTCCAAGCCCGTGCCCCTCCCCTGAAAATGGACTAATAAATAAATTTATAGGATATGTTTCGTGAGTCAGAAACATAAAATTTCAGAGTGAAAAAACTCTTATAAACATAACAAAAGCACAAAATTTCACGTCGATTTTTCCTAATGAAAGATGGCTTTATTGCCGGCCTGGGTGACGCAAGCGCTAGAGATACGGAATGTCTCTACCGCTTGGTCCGAAGGGTTGTGGGTTCGAGTCCCGCCTCGGGCATGGATGTTGTGTTTGTATTAGTTTAAGTAGAAGGAAAGAAAACAGAAAACAAAGATAACTTCGGCAAACGGTCTCTGGCCGGTAAACTAAAACAAAAATAAATAAATAAAAATAAATAAAATAAAATAAAAATAAATTTGTTCCATACAAGTTAGGAGGAGTGCACAATTTTATTATTATCCCTCACATAGAAAGTAACATAAATTTCCAAAATAATCCGCTAGGCTCCAGTAGTGTTACACTTTTTCTTGGAGAATTCTTTATTTTGATGTGCGAAAAAATCTTCCACAACTTTCATGACACAGTCATGTCTCTCAAACAAAACATTTTTTGAAAAGGAATAAAATATACACTAGAGGACGGTCAGCGCGTCTGGCCGCGAAACCAGGTGGCCCGGGTTCGATTCCCGGTCGGGGCAAGTTACCTGGTTGAGGTGTTTTCCGGAGTTTTCCCTCAACCCAATATTAGCAAATGCTGGGTAACTTTCGGTGTTGGACCCCGGATTCATTTCACCGGCATTATCACCTTCATCTCATTCAGACGCTAAATAGGCTAACCGAAGATGTTGATAAAGCGTCGTAAAATAACCTACTTAAAAAAATACACTAGAGGCAAGACCAGAGGAGTAAAGGGGTCCTCTACAAGTTCAAATCAAGCATTATTTATTTATTTATTCATTCATTCATTCATTCATTCATTCATTCTGGCAGGATTAAGGTCATAAGGCCTTATCTTCCATCCTACCAGATAGCTCATATAAATACAAAAAAGAAATACAAACACTGATGAAAATAATACAAATTAAATTAAAGCCCTATAGAGGGTCAACAGGGTGAAAAAGAATACTATAGAGCTCTCATCGAGCTAATACAAGAAAAAAAAGAAAGAAAAACAGACCTACCAATGATGATAGTGATAAATAATAATAATAATAATAATAATAATAATAATAATAATAAAAATAATAATAATAATAATAACAATAAATATATCACATATTAATTGTCAACTTTACAACAGCATAGTTACAATATTTATCATATGTCATGGATTAAGCCGAAGTTGCGAAACCTGACAGGTGTTCAACAAGCAATTCCATGAACTAGAATATGATTCTTTAATTTAAATTTGAATTTTGATATTGCCCGATAGTCTCTGACATGGTCAGGAGAGAATCCAAGAGGCGTGGAATCGATATGCTGAAATATGAGTAGAAGGATGTTCTGTGCAGAGGAATAGAGAGTAGATACATGTTCCGGGTTCTAGGTAGTGAAAGATAAACAAAACGAGATGCTAGGTAAGAGGGTGTGGAGGTGTGGATGATTTTAAATAGTAATAAGAGGGAGTTGAAGAATCTTCTTTCTTTAAGTGGATTCCAAGACAACAATTCTAGTAACGGTGTTACATGATCGAATTTTCTAATGTTACAAACGAAACGAACGCAGATATTGTGAACACGCTGTAGTCTATGGGCAAGATCAGTATTTAGATTCGTGAATAGAGAATCGCAATAATCGAAGTGGAGCATCACTAAAGTTTGGATCTTAGTCTTTACGAAAATATTGCACACTATAATTTACTCTCAAAATTACATGTTGTTCCATTTCCTCTATCATTCTGGTATTAATAGTCTTTCTCAAGGGATTCTCATAGTTCTTTTTAACAAGATTATACAGTGCGATAGAAAAATCTCTCCGCAGTGCTTGCGTAGTCCGTGGCGGGAAGAAGTATTCCCGCCATGGTTTAGCCGAGAATCCAATAGGCAGAGAATTCAAATGGTAGCACTGACCACTAAGCATTTGATGGGCTGGGGATGTGAGGTTGTCAAACCGGAATTAATGGGAAAGTGCCAACTTTCTACAGGTTACTACAACTAATGGAGCTGCGGAGGGACTTTTCGATCACACTGCATAAAAATATTAATAAATATAAGCTGTGCAGAAGCTTCATTTTTCTAGTATTTCTTTTATTTCTATAGCCTATCATCACATTCTTGTTTATTAAGAGCCTCTTAAGTTAAAGTGGCATTAAATTAAGAACTTCAATTGCATTGCACGTAAAATGTAATGGATTTTATTACAATATTTAACACATTATAGCCAAACACTTCGGTAAAACACTTTTCATTCGACATAAGAATATTTCGAAAATGAACACAAGAAAGCTAATCCCTGTTCCCAACAATAATAAGAACATAACTGTCTGCAGATTCAACAGAGACATTGGAGCATACTCTAGTACAATTTCAAGTTTAGACTTTATCGATTTTCTTGAAGTTTCGTTAAACACAACATCTTTCATGAATTTCTCTGACAAACCAAATTCAATTGAACGTGTAATGAATTTGTTTATATGTTTCAAAATCGGACTTCCTTTTTGTAGTAAGATTACCACTCTGAAATTAAGCACATCTTCCTTTATTGGAACTAAAGGAAATTTTTCACCTTTCCTTAAAAAGTCATCCGCATTATACTCAAAGTAAAATTTACTCATTAATAAAGCTACGTTTTGTTTCTTAACTGCATATTTCATAGAGTTGTATGGAGTGTCTGGCTGGTAATTGGGCTGTAACGTGCTCAACACGTTGTCGTCCAAAAACTGTGACTGAAATTCTGTGAAAATAAACTCCAAGCCAGATCCGTATAATTCCTCTGTATTACTAATCTGATGTTGATAGCCGGGATCTATAACAAAACTGACGAAATAGGCTTGGAAAATTGTGTTAATTGCTGTTGAAAATATCACCCAAGAAAAAAATAAAATTCTAAGCGAATCACTTCGTGGCAACGTTGGTACAGCAAACATAAGAATACATGCCACACTGCTTGTAAGGCAGTAAAATGTATTTCTATAGACTTTGTCGCTTTCGATATGTATGTTAAAAGTATTAAGATTGAGAAATCTTAATGAAATTGTGACGATTATTATTCCTAGAAAACACACGATCCATGTGATTGCTGAAAACACACGTGTGAGGCCCATCCAGTTCGGATATGGTTTAGCATGTGGTACATACCATCTGTCTTCATCGACGAAATAAGTAATGCTGTCGTCGAAGTTTATATGGCTACTCAAACTATTAGCCCAGCAAGCTATTACCATGTCTGCTCTATCATACATGAGATCACCACTCATGCCAGTCCATGTTCCATTTGGCAGCAGATTTCCCCACGGATATGCATCAGTGTTGACTAACATCTCTACTGATCCGTTCATACCTCGTAGAATGTAACGGAGTAATTTCATATCGAAACCCTTGAGTGAGGTTATTTCTACAGGTTTCTTAATATTTCTATTCTGTTTAAACATCACAAAAGGAGGGTAATGTGTTGTAGATACTCTAAATTTGCATCCATTTATGTTTGTAGGAACTTTATCCGGATAAAGATTAGAGTTATTACTAAATTTCCCAAAGCCATCTTCGAACATCCACACATCAAGGAGAATTGGTTTCAATATTTCACCACATTTACCAGAAGGAAACTCGTAAGGAAACCACGTATATATTTTGACAGCATCACCGTTTAGACTTCCAATATTGTTGTGTGATTGAAAAGTAGACAGCACAATTATATTTAATATCTTCCATTTCCACATTTCCTTCAGTAAGTTTTTCACTAAATCCATTTCATTGTTTATAATATTTGAAATAGATAACACGACAATGAATCTGGATCTAGGGTTCCACTCAGAAAACCTCTTCAATTTCACGATCTGTTGTCCGACATCATTTACTAACTCACGCTCATTTTGGCACATTGTAATTATTACATATCCAATTGGTTTGTTAGCATTTTTGCTATCCCAGTCGAGAACAGTTTTCTCCTTTTGGGATTTTGTTGCTCGAGATACAAGAATCGATTGTCGAAACTCCATGTGCAAGTTTTTTAATAGAGGTACATCAATTTCATGACAAATTCGTGAAGTTGTTTGACGTTTTTCTCTAAAATTACTGTCATATCGTGTGGAGATAAAGTTTACATTGTGTTCGGATCCTTCTGGGAATGACACAACCAATAGTCCACTTGATTTGAAGTATCTCTTACTCACTTCTAACACGCAGGTAATAATAGGCTGATTGTCCACAGTTTTATAAACCAATGACAAAACACAATCTACAGTCAAAAATGTCACTATATGGAGTAAAGAACACGTAAGCATTTTCACGTGAAAGCACTGAAGATTAATGTTTGTAGCTGTCTCTTAAAACTCATGGAATAATTCTTCTATAATGAATGAAGAAATAAAATAAATAAGCAAATAAATAATGTATGTCTTCTATATCAATGAAATATACCAATTGAATTCTTTATTACAAATGTGTATACGCTTTATCAATATATTAATGCAATGAGTACATACTATGATCCGTTTTCGTTGAAAGAAACTCTGCTACTTTCTCAGGAGTTAAATTATTGCAATGAAATTCTTCTTTCTATTATGAATATAATGAATTAGTTAAACTTTTCCTTTTTGAAATACCATAATGGAATCATTAAGTATGTTAATAATAATAAATAATAATAATAATAATAATAATAATAGAAATAGTAGACTAATAATAATAGTAATAGTAATAATAATAATAATAATAATAATAATATCTGTATTACATAGTATTTTACAAACACTATTTTACTTTATTTATTTATTGGTCTGACCCAATATTTTGGGTTTGCCCTGCGACACAGAATAGCTCACAATAAAATTTAAAATGAAAAATTATATAAACAGGTTTCAGACAAAATTGATTAAGACATAAGAAAAAAAATAGAGCCATATATAATTTAAATTGAATGTACACTATAAAGATGCTGACGAAATATCGCTACAGAAAATTTTATTATGGTGGTGACGATGGCATCTTGAAGATCTCTCGTCAGCTTGTATTTTTCCCTCCACTTTACAAAGGCTTTCGGAATAGTTACTCTAAAATAATGTTTAGTATGTCTGTTATTTCACTTCTAGATAATATATTTTTAAGACTTTGCAAATATGTCAACATGGAGCACAACCATTAATCACTTTGGTTTTGATCCTAATGCTTTCTACGCGATTGCATTACATACTGACATTTAAAATAATAAAAGATTCTTGCAACTTTGAAGTACTTCCTTCTTTTCCACAGAAAAACTTTTTATTTTGTTATACAGTGCTGTGAAACTATATCTAAATCCATAATTTGAACTTTCAGCAAGATATCGGCAGTCATTAATAATGAAACTGCTCGGAAACTAGCATATAATTACAGACTTTTATTAAATTCTGTATTTATTTATTGATATTGAGTAATGTAAGATCACTTTCTTTGGTTGACGTTCACTTATGACCCCGTTTTACACCGATCACTTAACATATATCGCTCTGTTATATATTATGATACAACAAACTGAATTGCATGTCTTCTCAAGTTTAGTGGTCTTGATGAAGAATGACTATGACCTCTACAACACTGTCTTGCACTGAAAATCCATTTTACTTCCTTCTCGATATACCAGCTGTGCAAACAAATGGATATAGGCAAACATAATTAAGTATTCCATAACGACCAATCCAGACAATTCATGTTAATGCCACAGTCATTCTCTTTTATTCCTTATCCTTGTATTGCATATCTAGATGTCTGCCCTTTGTTCAGGAGTAATTTGACGTATATAAAAATGTATTTACAAACTGAATAGACACGAATTTGTGTTCGAATAATTCACTGGCGTTTACAAATAAACGTTTGTCCTCTTGATATCTTAACAATAAACTCTATTAAGAATTAGTGTCACGAAGTGAAACTACTCGTAATTGTGACAGGATACTTTCAGTAAGCTGTATTTAGCTGTAATTTTCTTTATGTTGACTAAATAATATGTAGTATTCTCAAGAATTGAGAGCTTCTAAATAAAATTATCGGAAATAAGAGGAAATATAAATTTATAAACTGTCTTTATTGAATAAAATACCATAGTTTCCAATACAATGAATATGTTTATTCAAAGAAGACAATTTCTATGTCCTCTAGGCCTATATGAAATAGATGTAAACTAACAGTCTGTTTTTTACATAATCGTTGGTTTTCAATCGGTTGCTTAATGACACTATATCAACTGCTTTCTTTCCCAGTACCGGTGGAAATGGTGAGGACGAAATGCTATTTTGGCTGAATGAGTCTTAAGAATTCGCTAACAATTGCCTTACAGTTAGTAAGACTCGAAAAAGCCTAACCAGATAATGAGACGAAGCGGAATTCGAATCCGAGTCCGTTTGCAGGATCGGAAAACGATTCCAGCCTGTTATACCTTATTTTATTTCGAGGAGTGCAGTTCGGTGTTCAAATAAGCTACCGAACTGCACTCCTTGAAATAAAATAAGGTATACGCTTGAATTATGCTAGTGACTTACTTACTTACTTACTTACTTACTTACTTACTTACTTACTTACTTACTTACTTTTAAGGAACCCGCAGGTTCATTTCCGCCCTCACATAAGCCCGCCATTGGTCCCTATCCTGAGCAAGATTAATCCAGTCTCTATCATCATATCTCACCTCCCTCAAATCCATTTTAATATTATCTTCCCATCTACGTCTCGGCCTCCCTAATGGTCTTTTTCCCTTCGGCCTCCCAACTAACACTCTATATGCATTTCTGGATTCGCTCATACGTGCTACATGCCCTGCCCATCTCAAACGTCTGGATTTAATGTTCCTAATTATGTCAGGTCAAGAATACAATGCGTGCAGTTCTGCGTTATGTAACTTTCTCCATTCTCCTGTAACTTCATCCCTCTTAGCCCCAAATATTTTCCTGAGCACCTTATTCTCAAACACCCTTAACCTATGTTCCTCTCTCAAAGTGAGAGTCGAAGTTTCACAACCATACAGAACAACCAGTAATATAACTGTTTTATAAATTCTAACTTTCAGATTTTTTGACAGCAGACTGGATGATAAAAGCTTCTCAGCCGAATAATAACAGGCATTTCTCATATATATTCTGTGTTTAATTTCCTCCCGAGTATCATTTATATTTGTTACTGTTGCTCCCAGGTATTTGAATTTTGACTATAATCATGAATTGGGGAAATAATTTTATATACCTATTTACATTCGTGTTTTTTGTTCGAAAAGTAGGCCCAGTGTTGCCACTCATTTCGAAGCTTTCAAGTTCCCATGTTTTAATGACTGCGACAGTGAAGGAGATAATGTTGCCAGCATCACTCTTCAACCATTTGTTACTTGCGGCAAGGATCCGTTATTTAAATTTTCAATATTGTGCAAGTTGGAGTGTCTCTGGATGATATGACGAAATTAAAATCTGTCCTCAAGTTGGGCTTAAGCTCAGGTCTTCTAGCCTGTAGTCTGTCTTCCTACTGAGAGCGAAGACGAAAGAGTCTTGTACCAGATGTAATTATTGGGCTGTGGCTTTAGTAACAAGCCGCATTTATTTCATTTATTTTATTCTTCTATAGGCCTATTTATGCAGGGACATAATTTTATTTTTACTTCAATTTTTATTGTACCTGAATTTTTGAATGTACTTCACTCCCACCCCCTCTACTAGTAAACTTCCAACTGTCCTCCATACAGAACCAAGGCCGCGTATGCAGTCAAAGTCGCCTTACTGGCGTATTAAATAGTACTGAGTTAGTATAGTACGTTCCAGAAATATGTTCGCGATTTTCAGTGACGAAAGAGCTTTAAATATTGAATCATATTTTCGCACAGGTACTGTCGTCCGTTTGCCTACGTCGCATTCCATTTCCCCCCCACCCGCTTCTGCTCGCCTCTCTGTAAAGGCTAGTGGCTGGGCTGCCTTAGCTCCTTTCTGAAAACATTTTTTTGTTAGAATTGGTCTTCTACGTAATATTATACAACTGTTTAAAATAACTTAAATAAAAGGGCCTCGTTAAGTAATTAACTGTCACGTGATTTCCCCCCTTTCTACGACCCTGCGACAAGATCACTTGGAAGGACATTAGATAGCATGTCTGAATAATTTTATCTTTTCGGATCGGACAGAAGTGAAGATTGAATTTACAGTACGTAAGGTACTCTTTTATAGAATAGGTACATAATTATTTCAACATGAGTTACTAGTACAAAGGACAAAACTGATAATTGGAATTAGATACAATAGTCTATAGTGCAATAATATGCACAAAAAAATTGAAGCCTGTATCGAAATGAACGGCCACCATTTTCAAAAATGTGTTTAAATATCCATATTATGAATATTTTTCAATTTAACTTCATTCTCTATATTGTACACTAATGTACTGTAGACAGTATAATATGCACTGCATAATGAATATGCCCGAATGGGTAGCTCAGTTCGTGAGTGAAAACACTTATTGTTAATACAGTACTATATTTTGATTAAACAAAAACGTAATGAAAATTATCAAACTTAAAATCGTGATATTTTCTAGTTTACGCAAATGGATGAACTACTTTTCTTCCCTTCTATACCTGGTAAAGTGATTTGTTTGTATTTTACGCCAGTATCTTCGAACTCCAGTTGTGGAAGGGGGTGTTTCCGGTTCTCAACCGTTAATCCAAAGGTATATCCAGGTTAATGTTAGAAATGTTAGTAAAAATAAAATGATGTTCCTGTACTTATTTGTGCATTTTGTTGATGGAACTCGTACATTTGCTGCAAGAAAATTGACAGGGAGTCATAGGACCCATATAATTGCGTTATAAGTTTATGTTCACGGTTGGGACTTAATATGAGACTCGTATTTAGATTTTTAAGGAATTGGTTCTTATTTATTTATTATGTGAGGGGCCTAGAGCACAAGGGATATAATTGGCATACACATAATATACATGAGCAGGCAGCATATAATTATTCCTTTGCAACTTATTGTCGCTTGATTTTCATTGCATATAAATTCAAGTGCATCTCCATTTTAAGTCCAGAAATACCAAGCATTGTAAGCTCTAAAATAGCTCGAAACTGGGAGCTTTTCTATAGGTCGATACAGACTGCATCATGTAACATCCTAACGAAAAAAATGGAACACAACGAATAAAACTGCATACATATACCTTGTGCTCCAAAGCAAGAATTGACTGGTGAAGTAGGTTTTCTTTACATCACTATAACTCAGCACCTGTTTGAGTAACATACTTACCTTTTTTGCACCGAATAAAAGAAAATTTTAGTTTCACTCTCCTATATTTAACTCAAATATTTTTAAAAGTGCACTTTTACCACAGTCTAATATATACAGTCACGAAGCTTGAGTTTTGAGGGTACTGGGAACAATAGACTGTGCCGGTTCTATTTCGCATTGTCTGTAATGAGGCGATAGTAGCGATCATAGTGGTCAGAAACTATCTATGGATGCATATTTACTACGTATTGAGCTTCGTGATTGTATATACTAGACTGTGCTTATACCTCTTGTGCTTTAGATCCTTGTGAATATGATTTAGTGTGAAATAATGTAACACAATTTGTGTTTTGTATTTTATTTCCCTTTTATCATTTATTGAATATATGCCATATGAAGAGTACAGTGGGGAAAACCCTGATTTTACTCTTTTACAGATCAAGTTAAAAGTTTCAAAATCCTTTATATTGTATTTCCTTTTGGTTATCATTCTTCAAATTTCTTTGGACTAATTAGATTGTTATTCTGTACAGCTAAATCTACACTATATGACATCTGAAACAAAGTCGATAATTTTGAACTTATCACGTTTTTCCCCCGTGCTCTTCAATATGTACAAGCAAGCATTTACAATGAAATTACTGTGTTTCATATAAATGATCCGTTGCTAAGCAACTGGCGTCAGATATTGACATTTTCGTGACATATTATTCGTTAGACACTTGAGCATAAACGTTGTACGTTAAAAGTATAATTAACAGTTCATCGTTCTGATTTCAGTGCAGATTTTAATTCGTGTATCCTTTTGTGGATTTCTTTTGCAGTATTGCATACTTAAAATTAACCCCGTCAACACAAAGGTAATAATGATTGAAATTGTTTCAAAATATAAAAGTTCTATTTTCAGAATTACAAATAGAGGTACTATAATGAGTAACCTGATTTGGTTTTATGGGTTTGACTATTGAGGCAGACATTTCTAAGATTTAATGTATAGCGATGTCCGTATCATTAGAATTTTACAAAAGTAGCATTAATCAAAATGGAGAGGAAAGAAGTCCGTGTGTAAAACATACATACTGGAAGATTAGGAACCTCATATCTGTAATTAATTTAAACAATATGGATTGTTTGCTCAATAAACTTAATAACACGAATCACAAACATTTCATTAATATGTATTAAGAATTAAACACAATCGCACATACTCTATAACAACATTTAACATAATATTAATGGAAGACGTAAATATAAATATACAGACTGAACCGTAAGTCAATCATCATCAATAACAGTCTTGGATTAGGCCTCCTGGCCTGTTCACCTTCCAGAAGAAAGTTGGTCTTTCCATCTCTTCCTTTGTCTTCCGATGTCTCGTTTTCCATGAGGTGTATAGTCCAATAGTCTTTTGGGTAACCTATTGTTGGGCATTCTTAATACATGTTCATACCAGTTGTTGCGGTAAGATTGCAGCTCTCCGAGCCGGCTCACAGCTCATGAGCTCGTACAAAATATACACAAAAGGAAGTATTAGTGAGAGTGTTCATGAAACGAATTCCCGTTCAGTATTTACAAAACTATCTTGGACTTATTAATGAATACAGAAATATTTATTTTACAGAAATAATATAAATTTTATACCTACTTAAATGTACAATATCATTTTCTCACATATTTATTTATCAGTACATGAAAACGAGATTTTATGCTGTTGGCAGCTGAAAGGAACAGTAACCTACTGATCGTAATGAAACATCAGTTACAGATATTCGATGCCTGTCTATATTAATGTTGATTATAGAAAACAGTTGCTCACAAATATAAATGTTGAACCAAACATATCAATCATTTTCACAGCCAGCCTGTGTAGTCGTGGGTATTATTGCTAATGTTTAGTCTTGTAAAAATCAACCAGACTAGTAGTATTATTCAAACGATATTTAGTCCTTAGGTCACTTTGAAGATCAATAGGTGCGAGCTGTAAATCGTTAAATGTTATGTTTTATTTAACAACGCTCGCAACTGCCGAGGTTATATGAGCACACTTAAATGCAATCGGACTGGCCCGGAATCGAACCCGCAACCTCGGGCATAGAAGGCCAGCGCTATACCAACTGTGCCAACCAGGCCCACCTGTAAATTATGACATTGTTTCAACTGGTGTTGAAGAATTTATTATGATAACTTTAAACTTCTTTCCAATTAATACAAGATTTTTAGTAAGTTATTTTACGACGCTTTATCAACAGCTTATGTTATTTAGCGTCTGAATGAGAAGAAGGTGATAATGCCGGTGAAATGAGTCCGGGGTCCAACATCGAAAGTTACTCAGCGTTTGCTCATACTGAGTTGAGGGAAAACTCCGGAAAAACCTCAACCAGGTAACTTGACCCGACCGGAAATCGAACCCGGGCCACCTGGTTTCGCGGCTAGACGCGCTAACCGTTACTCCACAGGTGTGGACCTTAAGACAAGATCTTGGAACCTAGAATTAAATTCATTTTGAATTTCAATTAATATTTGCACATAATCGTTTAACATTGCTTCATCACGAGCAGTTTCTATCGTTCGAAAGTAAGCCATATTACCTTCCCGAAACTGACTTACGAAAAGTGTAAGTTTACGACTGAAATCCCGTAATTTATTCAACATATCAACACTGAGCTGGCCTTTTCCCTGAAGGGAGATATTTAAATTTTTGAAGATTAATATCTTTAGTATCTTTATGTCTGGACTCGTAATGACGCATTATGTTACGTTTCTTTCTACATTTCAAAATGTTGTGGCAGATAAAGCACTGAGTATTTACTCTAGCAGCTATGAAAAAATAAGCATTTTCCCATACAACTTTGAAACAATTTGCCTGATCACTACTTTTCCGTCTTTTAGATTCCTCCATACCGTACTGTAGCAGTAGAACAACGTGAAACAGTTACTGAGAATACGAACTGCACTCCACTAGATAGCTGAGTGGTCGTTTCCCTCTCCTCTACCTATAGCAAGTCTTGTCATTCTGACGTATTTTCCTCTCCGATTCAGCGAACGGAAAGCACAGCTCTCCCGCTCCGAAAGAGCGCGCGCGCTCGTTGAGCGCTGTTTGTGCAGGTATGTTCTACAGTATCCGTAATGGCGGTGATATTCAATTCTGTTCGGATGTCAGCGTTCCTTTTATGGTCGTAAAGAGTATATCCTGCAAGAGGTCTTAGCAATCGCATTTCAGCAGCTTCTATTCTTCGAACTTGTCCTTTCGTTAATGATCATGTCTCTGATCCATATAATAATGCCGGGACTGCCATAACTTTATAGAACCGTAAGTAATGTCGTTAATTTCAAGGGGTTATTCTTTGATATATTTCAAACAAAACTGTTTAAAACAATTTTGATCATAGTTGCTTCTTTTTCGAGATAAACATTGTTTTATATTAAATATTTCATATCGTGTTTTGGGAAAGCCATTGATTTACAATATGCTCAGTCAGTTTAAGAGAGCAGTGTATTACGGTAATAAATGATTGAAAGAATTTTAGTTTTGTCCTTTAAATATGCAAAAATTTGATCCGAACAAATGTAACATTCTAAAATTTCTTTTCAGAACGAACAGTTACATTTGCTTGGATCAAATTTCTGACATTTAAAGGACAAAACTAAAATTCTCTCAATCATATTATCATAATACATTACTCTCTTAAATTGACTGAGCATATTGGGAATTAAATCAATACCTTTTCCTAAACACGCTATGAAATATTTAATATAAAACATTTTTTATCTCGGAAAGGAAAAAGAAACGAGTGAAATTGTATTAATTTTTTTTTGTTTGAAATATCTCAAAGAATAACCCCCTAAAAATTAGTGACAATACTTACGGTTCACCCTGTATATAGGCCTACACAAGTGTTTCAAAAGTAACGCATAATTGCAGTTAAAATTGTGTCTACACTCCTGTCCCAGATATTGTGTACTTACAATATAAGGGTTGTCCTATATTTATATTTATGTTTTCCATTAAAATTACGTTCAAAGTTCTTATAGAGTATGTGTGGTTATATTTAATTTCTAATACGTATTAATGAAATGTTTGTGATTCTTGTTATTAAGTTTATCGATCATACAATCCCCTTTTTATGTCCAGGAGTTGCCTTAATGCATATTATGTTATTTATTATAGAAATTATATGTACATTATTTATATTGGGTATTAAATAATTATGAATTAAAGTTAGAGTAAGTATGTTTTTCCGTGACTGATGAAAAAACCAATGAATAGCTATAAGTTTAAAGGTTTGGACAACCTTTACATTTTGCGTATGCAGTAGCTGGGATAAGAGTGGAGGTCGGGGATTTGTTTAGCTTGAATCTGCTTAAGGTGCGCTGTCGTTTACGAAAGCGAATGGACTATACCAGCCGTAGCGAAAATGTGATCGTGCGCCGAGCCACTTTGTAACCTGCAACGTCCATAGCACCTATGGAGGGAGGCGGACACCCGAAGGGGAAGTGAAGCAACTGTCTGAATTATTAACGGACTTTCATTTTCCTTACGTCAAGCACTTAAATATAATTTTATACAGTATAAGGTTACAAACTAACGTTTAGTACGTGTAACGAAGATAGAAATGAATAAGAAAACATAGGACACATTATCACAACCTAAAATTAACTGTCTTCAGAATGTCTCTGCGACAGAGTTTCAAAATCAGGAATTATGTCACTTACTGCCAGTCGTATTTGATCACGAAGGCATTTGTCTGTCAGTCGTGATCTAAATTTGGTTTTTACTATTTTCATTGTTGAAAATAATTTTTCACAGACGTAAGTTGTAGCGAACGTGGCTTCAACACAGGAAACGAAAGAACGAACCTTCGGCTATTTATTTTTTGGCAAAGATATGAGAAGTTCAACATTTGTCAAGTCCTTACATCTAGCTTTCATTTAACATCACATTGTAAATCTGTGCGTTTAAATTGAAGATCTAACCGCATTATTCGTACATTTGCTGAAAAAGGATCGACGTACAGAGCTAATAATAATAATAATAATAATAATAATAATAATAATAATAATAATAATAATAATAATAATAATAATAATAATAATAATAATAATAATAACACGTAATCTTTTAATGTTTCATGAGTAACATGTAGTATAATGCCGTTTTATGTTATGCAACAGTTTTCCTCGTAATACTTGTGAACAAATCATACATTTAATATTCTCATCATATTGGCAGCAAAAAAATGCGTCCTCCCATCCTAGTTGAAACTTTCGTTTTTGTAGAGGTACAGGGTTTCGAGAGAGACACTCGCAGGTCAGAGACAAATAAAAATGGAACGGAGTTTGACTCTAGTGAGTGAGAGGGTGGGTGTTGGGGAGGTAGGAAACAAGAGAAATGCACAGTTATCATTGCGAGCCACAATGTGCTCGCGAGCCAAATTCTTACAACCGCTGGAATATACAGTCATGTAACAAATAACGTTCAATACTTATATAGCCATAAATGATACGTAGACTACAGTATAGGGCTGTAATATTAAGCATGTTAGTTAATAGCCTATGTTTCATTATAATATAGGTAATATAAGTTACACAATCGTAAAATTATTCTACACATTTAGCTCTTTACAGTAAAAATTCCATTTGTGCTTCATCGTCTTGTGTTATATTGTTACAACCATTACAATGTTACTACATGTACAGGGTCCAGAAGTTGGTTCTGATTACTTTGGTAGAGCTGTAAAATGAATTGAGAGCAGCGAAAATTAAATATTGTCAAGGCAACATGAACTTCCAAACATGCAAATTTGTTAATCATGGATGCTTGGCTAGTTAACATACGCATTTTTGTGGTATCAGTATATATTTTGTTTACATCAGATATATATTTTTTATTTTTTTAACGACGCTCGCAACTGCAGAGGTTATATCAGCGTCGCCGGTGTGCCGGAATTTTGTCCCGCAGGATTTCTTTTACATGCCAGTAAATCTACTGACATAAGCCTGTCGCATTTAAACACACTTAAATGCCATTGACCTCGGCCGGGATCGAACCTGCAACCTCAGATATATTGGATTGTGTACCTTTTTTAAAAGTAAACTTAAGTATAAGTTTTTTTTTTATATTTTTACTTGATTTAACGACTTTGTATCAACTACTAGGTTATTTAGCGTCGATGGGATTGGTGATAGCGAGATGGTATTTGGCGAGATGAGGCTGAGGATTCGCCATATATTACCCGACATTCGCCTTACAGTTGGGGAAAACGTCGGAAAGAATCCAATCAGGTAATCAGCCCAAGCGGGAATCGAACCCACGCCCGAGAGCAAACTCCGGATCGGTAGGCAAGCGTCTCAGCCGACTGAGCCTCTCCGGTGGTCCGCTTATGTATATTACTATGAATTAAATGAGACAGAGGAACAATTTGGTTAAGAATATATTACGTTGTATTGGACTGGGTTATGAGTTACATGCAAGAGAGTTCCGTGAATAATAACGATGAAGCGAGTTTTGAAATAATATACGCAGAAAACAAGCTAATGCCATTAAAGTTATTAGAGAACTGGCATGTTGAAATTGCTAAACAAGTGACAGTGAGTTTCCATTAAGTCAGAATTTTAGTGTGGCCAAGAGCTTATTGCAAATACCGTACATTCGTTATGCACTGAAGCAGGGAGACGTTTTCAGAAAAATGACTGTGACTACATTATACAGCTTGTAATTATTCATACTTGAAGTTTGTATTTAGTACGATTAACATATAATTTCAGATAATATAGGAAGAGGAAAGCGCTTTGTGTCAAGAACGTCCATTATGTTGGTGAGAATAATAATTATGTATGTATGTATGTATGTATGTATGTATGTATGTATGTATGTATGTATGTATGTATGTAGGCCTATGTATAAATATATGACAGCGTGTCCCAATCTGTGCTCCGGTATTTTAATTAAAGTTAACTTCATAATGTCCTCAAATCTTTCTCAGTTTGCTTGAATGCTTTTTTCCTTGTCTTTCCCCAGATACAATTTTGTAGGAATGAGATTGCATGAGGACTTCTCTTGGCCTGTAAGTCTTATCTACCTATCTCATCCATTCCATCCACCCATCTATCTATCTATATATCTATCTATCTGTCTATCTATCTATCTATCTATCTATCTATCTATCTATCTATCTATCTATCTATCTATCTATCTATCTATCTATCTATCTATCTATCTATCTATCTATCTATCTATCTGTCTATCTGTCTCTGTCTGTCTGTCTGTCTGTCCTGTCCTGTCTGTCTGTATCTATCTGTATCTATCTATCTATCTATCTATCTATCTATCTATCTATCTATCTATCTATCTATCTATCTATCTATCTATCTATCTATCTATCTATCCATCCATCCATCCATTTGATATTTTTACTTTTTAAAATTCTCTAATTTTTTTTTCCTGGATCCAACTTTAACAGTGTTCACCGGTCAGGACAAAATTGAGCAACGATAAAGAAATTCAGCTTGTAGTCTCGCTGATAGCTGATTTCTCAATTGAGAATTAGGTCAATATCTCTAGAATATATAGAAAAATAAATCAAGACATATGAGATTAACTGATACCATTTTCATCTAATGGAAAAGTGGCATAAATAACGAAACGCGAGTATCCCGGGATTGTGGAGATAATGCAAACTGGGAATGGTAACTATAATGTAGCATCGATGCTATGGAAATGTAGCCAGAATACTTTTGTGGAACGTACTATATTGTTGACCACAGTCTAGTATATACAGTCACGAAGCTTGAGTTGTGAGGGTGCTAGGAACAATAGACTATGTCGGTAATATTTCGCATGTAATGAGGCGATATTAGCGATCCTAGTGGTTAGCAACTATCTATGGATGCATATTTACTATGTATTGTGCTTCGTGACACTATATACTAGATTGTGTGTTGACGTCCATTCATTCATCATGTACTCGTGTCTGGAATTTGAAACAATAACAAGAGTTTCATTTAATCGACAATGCCATGATTATATTTGACATCAAGGAAATTAATAACACAATAAAACAAATGCAAAACTTAGGTAAAAAATATTGCTTTTCAATAGATTCCGGCACATTGTGACACACGGAAATGAAAGAGCTGATATGTTAGCAAGAAAAGAAAAAGAAAAAGATGAAAAAATTGCTATCAAATAACCTATAAATTTTCATACGGGTCTATGAAGCAAATCATAAAAAATAAGATCGTGTGTAAAAATTACAATTTCAAATTAATATGTGAAGATGATAATTCTAATTGCAGGAAAATTCTGAAGGATCGTGAATTCACACCTGAAGCACCTCGTAAATCAGCTGTAGCCATGTTTAGGTTCATCACTGGACATGATAGCGTATGAAAACATCTCTATAAGATGGGAATAACAACCATACCAAAATGCCTTCTATGCCATCAGGAAGTGGAGATGGATAGGTCTATGTAGGGTAAGGTTGCCTAATTCCGTGACATATTTAATAATAAAGTCTATATTTATGCCAAAATTGTAATACAAATTTTCAAACAACACCTAAATGATGTTATTTGGACCTTTAGCTACAGTTTTTACAACATTCAGTGTCAACAGTTTCACAGGTTTGGTATATAATATATGATTCTTCATTGTTATACAGTGGCTCCTAAATCCGTGATAGGGATCCAAATTCCGTGATAGTGGTTTCTTAATTCCGTGAGTGATATCCTAATTCCGTGACACTAAAATAATCCTCATTAACTGCTAAGAAAACAAATTTGTATTTGGAAAAACACTTTAAAGTCACGGTATATTGTTTTAATATGGATTAAACAAAAAATTACAATATAGAAAAAGGACCTAAGTGATACATTTTTATAGAAAATACTTGTGTAACTACAGGAAAACATATTAATATATGTATTGTGAACAAAATAAACAAAGTTAAATTCAATACAAAATTAAATATGAATAAATTGAATTATAACACAATAATTTCTCATTATTTATACTCCTAACAACAGCAGTAATTAAGTTAAATATAATGCCCTATTATTTTATTATAATTAGGATAATTGATGTTTTCTATAACTTATTTCTATTATTATTTCCACGAACTATTTTCCTTCATAGACGTTAATTTTCACAATTTAGCATTGGCATCACTGGTCGAGTGAGCCAGGAAGGAGAAATATGAAAATAAATCCGAAAATGAGAAAGCTCCTGTGGCATTGTTATTATATCATAATGTTTAAATAATCATACACATTGATTCAGCGGACTTTAATCTACAGTAATATATCATTTTATAATGCTATATTAATTCTTACCTCAAATATAAAATGTTTCTTCAGGAGCGGTCACAAGAGAAAGAAAAACTTACTGGTCAACCACGTTTCACTGAACAAAAGATTCTGCAGTCGACTGCTTCTATTTAAATGGCGGGTAGTCAATAGAATTGAAAAGAAGACATCTCCTGGCATCTGTTAGGTATTTAAAAAACTTAAAAGTCAGAGACCACAACTCCATGGCAGTCAATTGAAATTTTATCACGGGATTAGGGGTATCACGGAATTAGGCACCTTTACCCTATCACATAGAAATCTGTGACGTTCTTAACATTCTTCATGATCTAATATCAAAATATAGGTCTATACATACATACATACATACATACATACATACATACATTCATACATACATACATACATACATACATACATACATACATACATACATACATACATACATACATACATACATACATACATACATACATACATACTTCGTACGTACATAGACACATAGTCTACCGTCCGGTTCCAATCCCGGTTGGAACAAGTTACCTGTTTAGTTTGTAAAAACTTAGTTTTTGCGGGATTTTACAGCATATAAACATGAACACAAATTATAAATACCATCGAATTCTTCTAATTTAAAAAAGACATATATTAAATTCGTGTGTCTGCACACATATCTGTCAAAAATTTCATAGTTGCATGCAGAAAAACATAAGTTTGTTAGTGTATGACTTCCAATTGAGAAAATCTTTCGTTTCACGAGCTAAAAACGCGATTTGTATAAGCATTAATAAAATCTATAAATTCCTACCGATTGTGCTAATTCTTTCAGAAAGTGTTTAATACGCATGACTACACCGTTATCTATCATTGGTTTCGATTTTCGACCCAAAGAAAAAGTTTTAAAAAACTTAGATTTTAAGGCATATAAACATGAATAAAAATTTCAAATACCATCGGACTCTTCTAATTTCATAAAAAAAATTTAATTCGTGTGTTTGCACACATATCTGTCAAACGTTTCATGGTCACATGCAGAAAAACATAAGTGTGTTAGTGTATGACTTCCAATTGGAAAAATCTTTCGTTTCACGAGCTAAAAATGTATTTGTATAAATGTTAATAAAATCTATAAATTCCAACCGATTGTGCTAATTTAACATATTCTATTTCTCAAGAGAAAATGATTGAATAATTTGAAAATTAGAAGCAAATAATATAGGCCTATAAGTAGCAACTGTTTAAGTGTAATAGTGTTATTTATTATCTTTGCAGACCATTATCATATTAATACTGATTTATGGTTACATGCACGTTATGAAATGCTAATACGCCTCAATTAGGTAGGATTATACTGAAGTAGTAACTCTAGGAACTTATACGAGTACTTACACTTCAGAAATACAGAATAAAATGTTGCTCTCTGTTGTATAGGAGAGTAATTTTATTCTCCTAGTCCCCAAAAAGTGAAATACGTGATATTTTATAAACAAAATACAATTGTTTTATATGTATGCTACATTCAAATTGTCTCTTATGTTATCCATGAACAAGGACGGTGTGTTTAAAGTGAGTACACAAATATTTTTCGATTATGCGACAATTCGTCCCAGGGAATTCGTACCAGTACTTTTCGTACCAAGCACAATTTGTACCGTGACAGATTCGATACAGACTGTTCGTCCCGGACAATTTGTACCGTGAAAAAAATTTCTTCCAATCAGTAAGTACCAACGAAGTTAAAGCGTAATAAATATTTATTTGAAAAAAATAAATGCCATAGAAGCTTAAAATAAATTTCAATTGTATTGTGAGCAATAACTCGCAAGAAACCAAGTGTGTCTTCATTACCTTTATATTCATAACATCTTTCAAGAATTCCGGTTATCCCTTTGTCTGCTTCAACATAGTTTGTTTCCCTCTTTTTGGGGGAACCACCTGCATGCAATCTGAGAATTTGCCTACTAACTAGAGCTATTTCGTTTTGGAGTTTTTGCAAGAAATCTGTAATGCTATATATTAATTTTGGTTTCTCTTTCTTTGATAACGTTAACCTTGGATGATCCATAATTTATACACTTTACAATCTAGAATGTATTTTTCAATTTAGCATGTTTTATTCAGTTTAAAGTTTTGCCGTTTTCATAGAAACTTAGCATTCTTTGATGCACTGTTGTGGTACATAATGTCCGGCATGAATTAAAATGGAACCAATTGACTGGGACGAACTTGAAAATGTACCAATCGTCGCAAGTACGAATTCTTTTCTGGGACGAACTGTCGTAGTGACAAATTGAGCGTGACGAATTGTCGTAGTGACAAATTGAGCGGGACGAATTGTCGCGACACCTGTTTTTCATTCCCACAGTCGCCATAGTATTGTGCAGAGTGTAATTATTCTTCTAGAATGATAGCAATTCATACTGTTTACATTTTCATTTATGTGCAATTATTTGCATTAACACTAAAATTATTTTCACTTTTCACAGATAAGTGTGACAATAGGATTTATAGTACTGTGCCTGCTGGAACAAAACGATGCGAAAAGTCCTTATGATCGTGAATTAAATCAATGCATCAGGGATTGTGCTACTAAAATCATACAACAATATTTCGCCAAAGATTGTGCACTTGTGCTTTCAGTATCTACAAGTACAAATATCACGGAAAATGTTGGTCACTTCTTCAACAAGCTTCATCATCAGTCACAATGGACCGATTCAGAAGATGACCTCCTAAAACAACTCCATGTGTTAAATGAAAGGACATTTGTTGTATCTACACCGACAGGAATATTCAGAAAACCACACAAATCTACTGATTGGGACACTCACAATGATGATCAACACCGATATTATGTTCTCATTATACAACAAGAGGATATAAAAGAGACTCTTCTTGATCTTAGGCGTCAGCTCAAGCAGCTTCAGTCCTTCTCTGCTTGGAACCCCAGAGCTCGATTTATGATACTCGTAAATATTGAATTGAATTACAGTGCTCTTTTGGAAACATTATGGCATTGGCTTCTGTTGAATTCAGTTATTTTGATACCAAATCTGACTAATTTAGTTTCTAGACACAAAGACATTACTTGTGCTGTTGATATCGTTACTCATTTTCCATATCAATTACATTATGGAGCATTTGGTGAAACAGTTTTACTAGATACGTACATTACCAGAGCCAGTGGAGGATACTTTTTACAAAATAATAATTTGTTTCCTGAAAAAATTCCTAAAGATATGAACGAGTACCCTTTCAGGGTATCCGTAGGACAATTGCCGCCTTTCACTATGTACTACAGCCGTATAGAAGGCAATGCAAACATTACAGACGTAAGCGGAATAGAGAAAGGTATCCTGGAGTGCTTAGCTCAGAAAATGAATTTGTCTCTCAAACTCTCCATAGTGTACGGAGACTCTCCCTGGGGTATTCTGGTAAATGAAACATGGACGGGACTTAAAGGTGATATTCTCTACAACAGAAGCGACGCCGCCATTTCAGGGTGGATACAGAATTTAGAAGCTCATTTACTGTTCGACGAATCGATGAGCTATTTCATGGACAGAATAGCGCTTTATGTGCCTCGATCAAAGCAATTATCTCGTTGGATGAGCGTATCAAGAGTATTTCATCCCAGAACGTGGATAGCGCTTCTTTTCAGCATATTGTTGGCTGCTGTAGTCTTCAGATTGCTGTCATCTCCATTCGATGCTCGTCACTACACCAGTATCGCTCAATGTTTATCTTCCTCCTGGAGCATGCTTCTCGGTGTCTCCGTTGTTGAACTACCACTGAGTATCCCACTTCGAATTTTCATCCTCTCCTGGGTGATGTATTCTATGGCTATTAGCACAATTTTCCAAACATTCATGACTAGTTATTTCGTCAATCCTGGATTTGAATATCAAGTAAGTAACGTTGAAGACCTGAAGGATGCCAATTTTCAATATCTCTTTCAAGTATTTTATGATAACTTCTTGGGTGATGAAATGTTAACATTACTGAATCCCCGAGTTCAGTGTAATAGTCCTTTAAGTTGTTTCAAATACGCAGTAAATGGGACAATGAAAGTTCTTCTGACTTCAAGGTT
The DNA here is from genome assembly GCA_025594305.2 of Periplaneta americana. Taxonomy (NCBI): domain Eukaryota; kingdom Metazoa; phylum Arthropoda; class Insecta; order Blattodea; family Blattidae; genus Periplaneta; species Periplaneta americana. The sequence continues at coordinate 54,682,715 of JAJSOF020000029.1, forward strand.
TGTTTTTCCTTATATTGCCGAGGGTTTAATGGTTAGAGAAAGGCATCGAATTCTATTTCCATTCAAAGACGACATGTTGCAGACTCCGATAGTAATGATTTTAAAGAAAGGATATCCTCTTCGAGATACGTTCGACAATATTATTATTCGCATGATAGAAGGAGGTTTGGTAAGAAAATTTATGAACGACATTGTGTATACAAAATATCTTAAAGACGGCATCAGTTTCCTATCAGATTCTGAAATCTCCTACATCCCATTGTCCGTGACCAATCTTTATTCATCGTTCGTACTCCTTTTTCTTGGCTTAGGATTAAGCAGTTTGATCATGGTAATGGAAGTTACGTACGTGAGATACACAAAATGATGATAAAAGATGGGCCTATTGTTATTTTGTGATTCGTTTGCTGATATAAATAAGGGATGAAATGAGTAAGAAAGTGCCTAGATACTACATGTATTAGCTACTGTGCAAGCAATTGTGCATAAGTTAACAACGTATGAGAGTTTCATTAATATTAAACTTTACGTATTTCCATCCTCTATCTCTATAAACATTGAAACTCTGGGTTAACTTTACGACATGTGTAATATTGCCTTCGAATCCAGGACGTCCATTCATAAAGTACTTCTCAGTGGTTGTATCAAAACGTATGTACAGAGTGATTCAGACCACCCGTAAGTCATTTATTTCGGAAACTAGTGCATTAAAATTTTCGAGACAAAAATATTTATTACTAAAGCACATGTGAACTTTCACTTCAGCTTGATTTCATCAATCAATCTTAACAGGAAGTAGGGCAGTGGCGTATCACTTTAAAATTTCAAATGGGAGTCGGGTCAAATAGGGTACCATTTGATAGAGCTCTTCAAAACAAACAACTTTCATAGGAAACGTTTTTAACAATTCCTACTCTTTCAATGAGAAAACGTACGAAAAGATAATGTCATTAATACTGAGAAATGTTACAATACGAAAAGGGAAGGGGTAATTTACTTGTATTCAGTCCTGCGGGCCACCAGGTCTACACTCATCCAGGTAATTGTGCGTGTGTACTATGTTAATACTAAATATACTTATCTAATTTACATTTTCTTTTCGTAACATTACTCAGCATTAATGACATTATCTTTTCGTACGTTTTCTCATTGAAAGAGTAGGAATTGTTAAAAACGTTTCCTATGAAAGTTGTTTGTTTGAAGAGCTCTTTGAAATGGTACCCTATTTGACCCGACTCCCATTTGGAAATTTTAAAGTGATACGCCACTGACCCTACTTCCTTTTAAGACTGATTGATGAAATCAAGCTCAAGTGAAAGACCACGTGCTTTAGTTACAAATTTTTTGTCTCGAAAGTTTTAATGCACTAGTTTCCGAAATAAATGACTTAACGTTGGTCCGAATCACCCATTGTTTTTGTACGTTTTCTCATTGAAAGAGTAGGAATTAATAAAAACGTTTCCTTTGAAAGTTGTTTGTTTTGAAGAGCTCTATGAAATGGTACCCTATTTGACCCGACTCCCATTTGGAAATTTTAAAGTGATACGCCACTGACCCTACTTCCTTTTAAGACTGATTGATGAAATCAAGCTCAAGTGAAAGACCACGTGCTTTAGTTACAAATATTTTTGTCTCGAAAGTTTTAATGCACTAGTTTCCGAAATAAATGACTTAACGTTGGTCCGAATCACCCATTGTTTTTGTACGTTTTCTCATTGAAAGAGTAGGAATTAATAAAAACGTTTCCTTTGAAAGTTGTTTGTTTTGAAGAGCTCTATCAAATGGTACCATATTTGACCACTATTCCCATTTGAAATTTTAAAGTGATACGCCACTGACTTTACTTCCTGTTAAGATTGATTGATGAAATCAAGCTCAAGTGAAAGTTCACATGTGCTTTAGTAATAAATATTTTTGTCTCGAAAGTTTTAATGCACTAGTTTCCGAAATAAATTACTGTTACGGGTGGTCTGAATCACCCTGTATATAAACACTATAAACACACAATATGTTAGTGGTGTTCACTTCACTAACATCCTCATTGTGTTGGTTCTGTCCTTAACTTAGTCTCTATAATATTTCAGTGTGTTTATTTAACTCAGTTCTTTTAATGAATTTTTATGATTTAAATTGTGCCCATTCGACATAGATGTTACTTTTTCATTTATATTAAATCCACTTTTTCACTTCTTGCTTTCTTAATACAGACGAAGGTCGGCCTCGATCCCGGCCTAGATCGATGGCATTTAATTGTGTTTAAATGCGACAGGCTCATGTCAGTAGTTTTACTGGCATGTAAAAGAACTCCTGCGGGACAAAATTCCGGCACACCGGCGACGCTGATATAACCACTGCAGTTGCGAGCGTCGTTAAATAAACCATGATTTAATTTTTAATACAGACAAAATATCTATTGAGACTCGTTTTTGGCAAGTAGTACCGCATTATTATTATTATTATTATTATTATTATTATTATTATTATTATTATTATTATTATTATTATTATTATTATTATTATTATTACAGCTGAGATTTATATTTATACTAAAAGTTAAGAATGACACCTACTATAGTTGAAAGGATGTGGTGACGGTTAGGAGGAATTTTAAACTTGGTGCACAAGATTCCGAAATGTAATATTAATGGTGTATTTATAGTACAGTCACAAGGACTAGTCACTAGACAATGCATCTTGTAGACCACGCCCGCGCTGACATAAGTGATGGTTAGAAGGATTGAAAGCCAGTTAATAATATCGGAGGGAAACATTGAATGACAAGAGCATCTAAAAGGTTGTTTGTAAACTATAAAGACTTACCGAACAAAATATTAACCTTCAGTAGATAGTCCACACCTGTGGAGTAACGGTCAGCGCGTCTGTCCGCGAAACCAGGAGGCCCGGGTTCGAATCCCAGTCGGGGCAAGTTACCTGGTTGAGGTTTTTCCCTCAACCCAATACGAGCAAATGCTGGGTAACTTTCGGTGCTGGACCCCGGACTCATTTCACCGGCATTATCACCTTCATTTCATTCAGACGCTAAATAACCTAGATGTTGAAACAGCGTCGTAAAATAACCCAATAAAATAAAATTCAGTAGATATTAATCCCAGCTATTATTATTATTATTATTATTATTATTATTATTATTATTATTATTATTATTATTATTATTATTACGAGTATCTTAATTAATTTGCCTATTTAAGATTATGACGTCAAAGTAAAATATTTTGTCGAAAATAAAATCTTATTCAGTGTGTATATAATGATATTCCTGTTTAAGATCAAAGCAATCATTTGCTTTCATCAAAACGTTACACTGTTTTGCAATGGTCTCTAGTAAACCAAAATCTTCTTTGTATGAAATGTAAATAAGAATACTATATGAGTTGTATGTTTTAAATAAAGGATGAATTCTGTAATAAAGTTTCCGTTTTCAGAAATAAAACCTAACATAATTCTGTGCTTTGCACCTCTCACTAACATTCGGTGGATGTAGATGATCACTGATCATCTGATCACCATCTTTGTTTCCTCGCTATTCTGCAGATTTGTATTCATAACAATTTCTTGCATTGCAAATAACCCTATTGTAATATCTCCCGTACTTCGACTTTTTTGCTTCGGTTTTTGCATGAAAGTGATATAAATTTTGTCTTTTATAATTACTTCTGCCATGTTTACCACGTTATCTCTGTGGTAGCACGTCTGCTTCCAGTCTAGTCGGCCCGGGTTGGTTTTCTGGCCAGGTCAGAGACAGAGATTTTCATGTAAAATTTCTACCTCAAGACTAAGAGATGTGGCGGTGCACAACTTCTAATCACTGAATTGTGCACCGATATGCCCGAGCTAAATTTCAAATATCTCCACAGTGCTTTTGAAGAGAAGGCATATCGCACTCCCAGTAAAATAGTGTCGTAACTCGAAAATTGTGATTTGTAAAGATATGCTGTTTCCTAGTAAAATATTGCTGTAAAAATATTTTATGCTCGACCATGCCGAAATGTAGTAATTATACACCTTGTAGCAGTCCTTTAATGCATGTCATTAAAGTACACCTATTCATTAAAGTTCAGGTTTTCGATTATTCTCGGATATGCAATCGAAAGACAACGAGGGAAACGTCACGGAGGCTGGAAATCCAATACTGTCGAAGAAGGTTATGTTTGTTACTATAATAATTAGCGTTAATTGTAAATAAAATTCAAATAAATTCAATTTGTCATCTCGTTTTTCAATTCTAAATCAATTTCCTGGTTATATCAAAATTAGTTCATGTTATTCTCTACATTACATCAAGGTCAATGACATTATTGTTCCTCGGAAAAAATCAATATCTCACATCTCACAATTCACGAGCTATGCACGAGGTCACTTCCGATCTTCAGTCAGATACAAATAAAATGAATACTTCTGAATAATTTCAAGTTAGAAATATGGTCGAGCATAAAAAGTCGTATGAAACTTGCTTATAATGGTAATTAAGACGCTCGTATGAAAATTATGAAACTCGCTTGCGCTCGTTTCATAAACAAACATACTCGCGTCTTAATTACTATCATTATAGGCTCGTTGCATAATGTACTATTATGCGAGTTGGTTTGATAATGGATACTTATCCATCGTCATAACACCATGGTAATGGCGATATGTGATTACCGCACTCAGTCAACGATCGTATCATGAACGCATTAAACGTATATTATTAAATAAACGTGGATAAAATATTGTATGCAATTAGTGGGATTAGCATAATCACCGCTCTAGAATGTTTATATTCACAGACAAATTCCTATTATTCTGCAACTGAGTCCAGGTCTACACATTTTTGAGTGGCCACTGAAGGAATCGAGCTGGCAGGACTCACTGAAACCTGTAAAGAGAAAATAATATCTTTATTACTTTAATTCGTCGCTTTGTGCGTAAATGTCGAATAGTATCCAATAGAATATTGGTGCCAATTTACAATGAATCCCAATTCTGAAATAGGTTTCCGGAGCTCAGGTATTGCTGAGCCACTTGGACAATGATATATCTTCCTGGTTTCAAAGAAAAGTAGCAACATTTGTCAAAAACTCGCTTTTATGCAATGTGCTCATTGTGCAAATTGTTATTGTTACCGTCATGCTGTAATTGATTTACACTATTGCAAACCGTAAACTACAGACAAGAAAATGCCTTGAATAGCTCATATTAATTATGCATGAGAGTGAATTACTATATGACTTTCGAAGCCTCATAACTCTCAAACGCAGACGTCTCCAAAAGCGTACTCGCGAGTAAGCCCCTGAACGGAACCGAAGCCAGTACGTAATGAGCGCGCTCCGCCTCACCCATCCCCACCTGTACTGTACTCAATGTTTATGCGTAAACGAAGAGCAGTGGCGGACTGCCATTATCATTGTGTTGGTCGGCGTGTTCCACCTTTCCACAATATCTTCTAATCATGGACGTAGTACATTCAAGGATGAATAGGAAGAGAATTTTTTGAGTTAGTGGGAAGAATGTGAAATGCTTAATTTGTTCGAAAATTCTTAAGGGTGTGTTAAAATTCAACATGCGACGACAATACTCGACTCTTCACAAAGAATATCATACAATTACAGGCATGTTGGACATGTGAAAATAATTTATTTTGGGGCTATCTGTATGACTGTTGGTTATACATAATAATCAGCATATTATAATACGATTACACTCAGTTCCGCATGACAAACATATAGTTTTTCGTTTAATTTTAGGTGAAATGCGTAGGCCTACAAATATTTTGATAAATATAAAACAAGAAAATACAAACACAAATCACACACGTGTCCTCAGTCTTAAACAAAAAGCTTTTTACTAGCTATGTTTCAGCTTGGAATATTGAAAAATCAATGAAGCCCTTTACATAAGCATCAGGACGTTACTAAAATACTGTGTCCAGAACAAAGTTAAAGTTCAAGAAAACTAAAATGTTTCCAATTACAGATCAGAGAAGGAATTTCAAGACTGCGAATGTAATTGAATCTGAAGTCGAAACCACAATTAACCAGTTTGTAACTTACTCACTTGCATTGGACGAAAGCACACATAGAAATGACAAAGCTCACGTAGCCATTTTCATCCGAGGAGTTAATGAACATTTTACTGTGTCTGAATGTCTTCTAGATGTAATTACAAAATACAACTGGAGAAGATCTTTTCCAGGCCCTGAAAGGCACCATAGAACAGAAGAGGTTGAATTTGCAATGGCTTGTTTCAATAGCAACAGACGGGGCTCCAGCTTCATAGTATGCCAAAATAATATACAAACGTATGATATTTTTATTCTTTTCATGTTATTATTTGTAAATTTAAGCAGATCGTTGCCGCGATCCCCCACTGGTCGCTCCTATCTGTTGAGGTACGAGTCTCTTCCCCTTTTCTAGCCTTACAGCACACTGTGTTCGGCGGGCAGCATCGAGAGCACGAATGACGATACGCTTTTTGGAGACCTCTAGTCAAACGCATGAACGTCAGTCGAAACGGATTTCAGTTCTGGAGTCGATTATCTGCCTACTTTCTATAACCCAAGTTTCATTAAGCAATTAACTTACACCCCATAGACTACCCTTGTCAGACACGTAGGCACTTACGCTATCATTTAAACCCTAATTGCAATACAACTTCGGATATATTCGTAAATTTGTTGAAGTTAGATTTTCCACGAAGTCCATGATATACAAGTTTGCGTGTAACAATATTATGTACAAAAATGTATTAAAATAAAGACAACGTATTCAATAATGATGATATTATAT